>CM077827.1:30847756-31067622 GCA_039720395.1 Liquidambar formosana | reverse complement strand
CTTTTTTTTTAATTCTTCATATATATAAACAAAATATTTTTCAAATCGAGATCCATCTTAAACGCGAAGAGTACGGCTAACATGACAATACATTATTGCTAAAAATTTAGTAATATCACATAGACACACAACGTCTAACCGATCATGTAGGCCATGTCGGTCACATATATCATTACGTTCTTGTGTCGCGTATCTGTGTATCCATCATTACATTTTATTTTATTTTTTTTTGGGTTTTGTTTTGTCATGGTGGTATTTTCCAAACCTGAACCTGGTTTGACATCTTCAATTCGAGTACAACTTGGTTTGACATCTTCAACCGAGCACACCCAAACCCAGTTATTTTATTGCCGACATAGCTGGATAGCGACCATAAATAGGGGCCGGACAGAGTGGCTCACCCAACTAAATCGGCCCATGCCATCCCAGGCTCCTAGTGGCCAGTTTTGGCACCTTCTTTCAAACACACCGCTCAAACAGTATGGAGGAAAGGGAGAGCTCACACTAGCGATTGGACATTGGTTGTAACACCTTTCTTTGTCAAGGCAATAATAATTTGTAGGATCTCATCCATGGTGTCTTATAGGTGAAAGACATGTCAAACTTAGTTGGACCTAACAGGCAAACTCCTCGTAAAACTGTCCTTTTCTTCTTGACTCTCTGATCTTTCAATTTATGCCCCATGGAAAATTGCATGAGCGTTGCCAATTCAATTTTACCAACCAGGAGACTAATCTTTATCAACTGATGTTGATTTGGAACTTAACTGTCATTAGGGTCATTTTGTGTTTTGGATTAAAGGGAGGGGTGAATATGCTTTAGGTCATTAGGTGATATGATATAATCTCCGATATCAGCTTAACTGTCATGAAAGTATTACGCACTTAGGGTTTGTTTGGTCGTTTAAATAAGAATTAAATGATTATAGTTTACTTTACATAGTATTGTAGGCACCAATCCATCACGTTGGGTGAGAAAATTTAAGAAAAAGATGTTCCACTAGCACAAATGAGAGTGAAAATTTAAAATAAAGAACTTTATGAATTTCTAAAATTAACCCTATAACATCAAATACGGTGATGTCTTGAACCTTTTCAAGTGTCATTCAATATAATAGATTTGTGCTTTCAATACTATGTGTTTACGTAAAATACATTATCATCGTTTAATTCTCATTAACAGGCCTTTAGTTTGCTCCAATAACAAGCGGGCCTAATCTGAGCCCAACTTAGTCCATTTAGAAATGTAAATTCAACAGGCCGATCTGTAGTCGGCCAGGCTAGGCATGTTGGGCCATGCGCTACATCTATGTCAACTCAAACTCATCTGAATTTTCCAAACCTAGAAATATGTTGTTAAAGCCACAAACACCACCACCATACTTGTCTTGGCTTAGTCTTATATGGCCTCTGTGGACGATATGGGTTCAATTCTATCCAACGTTCAATTCTATCCAACGGCGATGTGGGTTTAATTCTATCTATTGTCCCAAAACATAATAATGACATGACAACAACAATAAGCCACACCCCAACCCTAAAGTTTTATCATGTGCCATCAAACACTCATCTAGTGATCCGACAGTTAAAAATCCGAATGCTAAATGGTCACATGGCACTCATGTGACAAGTTTAGCATTGTTTTGAAATGATCATTCCTTTTGTTAACAAAAATGCCTCTATCTTAATTTAGAAGCTATTTAGTCGGGTAGAATGTTTGAATACCCTTTACAGACAAAAAATTGAAATACACGGATGACCATTTACCTTTTAAATTTCTATTACTAACTTGTAGAGGAGCTCTTTATGTCACAGAGACATATTCAAAAACTGCAAAATATTTTTGTGTTGCTGCTAGGCTCAGACTCAAGTCCTTAAAACAAAATAAGATAAAAACCATTACCCTTCAGAGAAGGTCCGGGCCATCGCATGTATGTTTGAGGCCGTCTGGGCTGCCATCTAAACCAACGGAGTCCTATCGTGGGCCAACTCCAGCCCATGTCCGTCACCAGTGACAAACTTTATCTTGCAACTGTATCCACAATCGAGTACTGAGACAAGTCCTTGTTCATATCAGCTTTCAAACTCGTCAACCTGCATGGCTGGATTGCTCCAAAAATCATAAGTCAGTCATTCCTTTTTTGACTTTTCCTAATTTAAGCGAATCCTTTTTAAAATGCACTAATACTCACTTCTCCCTATGGCTTGAACCCATTGCCTCTCACTCATTAACATACATCTATTCTAATACTATAATTAGGAGTTTTTTGGTGGCGTCAGCCACTTTTGAGGTGGTACTCCAGAAGCCTTTCTCTTCTTAATCCTTCATTCTCCTTCACTCTGAACCCACACAACACATTATTTATGATGTCATCATTTTGCTCCCTTTCTCTCTCCAAACACCTCCTCCATTTCAGTCTCCCACCTATCCTTTCCTTTATTTGACCCACTCTCTCTCTTTCAAATTTCAAAATTTGATTTCCTCCCTCCTATCCTCCATTTTCTCTTGTGAACACATAATCCTCACCAATCGGGAATGACTAGCATGGGCACAACCAATGCTAGCCGGAAATGGGTGGCATGGACACATCCAATGCTTGCCGGAAATGGGTTCGCCTTAAGGTTGTTCATGTTGTGGTTCTTGAAGTAGGGGCAATTTATAGAGTTAAGGTTGGGGTTTTATGGCATTGAAGATGAAGGGTTGTTCATCCTGCGGTGGGTTCACCATGGCTACGAGAGTGGGTCGTCTGACCATGGTTTCATGTCCATAGCTTCTATGGACGCTTATCATCTTCTTCATCCTTTTTTCCCCACCTGATGTCTTCTTTTTTATGTACGTGTAGTTGACTCAATATGCTTGGGTTGGATCTGCTTCAGCCCTCCTTTTTTTTTTCTTCTTTTCTTCTTGTGTTGGTATCCTGTCATGAGATTATGAGACCCAATTTGTGGGTTTTTTTTATTTTTATTTTTATCATCCCAATTTGTGGGTTTTGAGTATAGGAAAATATAAATTAAAAAAAATTAAAAAAAATTAAAAAAAAAAAAAGAGCAAAGCCATGGAAACTTGGAAAATCTTCTATGGCTGAAGTGAGTGAATGAAGGAGATGAGAGGGGTAAAGAAAAATTGAAGAGAGGGAAGAGAATAGGGAGTGGAAAAAAGAGAGACAAAATTATCAATGAAGGGGTGCAGATTTAGAGAATGAACCCGCACGATGTGTTGGTTTTGCTCATAACATGGAAATTAAGCTCTAAATTTGTCTAGCAATTTATTTCAACAATAAATTTGCAATTTCCGCGTATCGCATGGGTTTATTCTAGTAAATACATATAGAGGAGTGTAATACTTCAAGATCTTAGTTTCGAGTCTGATTTTAACCAATACCTTTAACTTGCAGGATGTGTAAGTATTGAAATTTATCCCAATCCCACGAATAGTCAAAGGGGACAAGATCGAGGGTTCCATGTCATAAATATAAAAAATAAAAAATAAATAAAAATCTTATTATAAGTTATTAAATAATAAAAATTCACAATTTAAAGGATTATTCCCAAAGGACTCAACGAGATCATAATTGGAATTATGAGGTCTCTTGTGATTGAATCTTTATTATGTTGTGAGATTTTACATCGTGGAATAGAGCCATTTGAGAACAATTGGATCATGACAAAATTATCAAAGATTGATATTTTTTATTTCTATTCAACAACGTACAAATAGGTTTTTGATTTTGGCTAAGTGAGTGTTGAATCTTTTCCTTGGAAATAAGTGGAACAAAACGGATTGTTATTAGTGCTATATGAGCCATTATCCGAGATTAATCTCGAACTCAACAGATCATTCCTATTTCGTCAATTGTTAGGAAAACCCAAAGCCGGCCATTTGTCCTTACTTCAACAAAGGAAGCATGGGCCTCTCCGCCAAAAGAATATAGTATACTGGTTGTGTTTTTTTTGTTTTTTGTTTTTTGGGTCTCAATTTCAATACTAAACAAGTCCAAACTAATTAAACACTTTGCATAAAGAATACACTCCAATTGACAACTCGAAGTTGAACCAAAACAAAGTACTTTTTCTCTACTCAAAACACACTGTTGTCTCTCTCTTTAAACTAGCCTTCTCTCTCGAGTCTCAACACCAAACAATCATTTTACCGTGAAAAAGAACATCAGAAAAACCAACCCATTTCTCAATACACCCTTCTCAATTCTCATACTCCTCCTATCAATGTCCTCCACCTCATCATCTTCTTCATCTCCCCTAAAACCTCCTCCTCTTCCCATTTTACCCATCCCCACTTCCCCTCAGCTCCAATGGCAGCTAGGCAGCATGGCACTCTTCCTCCACTTCGGACCCAACACCTTCACCGACTCCGAGTGGGGCACCGGCAAGGCCGACCCCTCTGTATTCAATCCCACCCAATTCGACCCGACTCAGTGGGTCAAAGTCGCCAAGGACGCGGGCTTTTCCCGTGTAATCCTCACAGCCAAACACCACGATGGATTCTGCCTCTGGCCCTCCGACTACACCAACTACTCGGTCAAGTCGAGCCCGTGGAGGAATGGTGACGGTGATGTTGTTGGTGAGTTGGCGAAGGCTGCGAAGGATGCTGGCATTGGGTTCGGGCTTTACCTTTCGCCGTGGGATCGGCACGAGCCGTCGTATGGCAAGACTTTGGAGTATAATGAGTTCTATATGGGGCAGATGACCGAGTTGCTCACCCGGTAATTGTGGTTGAACTTTAATAACTTCTTGTCTTTGTGAACTGAGTTTCTCGTTGATTGTTCTATCAATTCTTGAAGCTCTGCTTTGGATTTCGATTTCTGGGAATCTATGTGATTTTTTGTGTTTTTCAGTGAATTCGAGTTCTGCATTAAATTCTTAGGCCTACCCCCCCCCCCCCCCCCCCCTCCAAAAAAAAAATGGTAATCAACTTGATAGATTGCACTTTTGGAGAATTTGCGTTGTTGATTATTTTTATAAAATATAGCTGCAAATTTTTGTTGAATGGCTAGATTGATTCTGTTCAGTTTTTGAAGCGTTGTTTTGTTAATCAACTTTTGGGTTTGCTTCATTTGTGTTGATTCTAACTGATTGGTTCTGTTTACTTTTTTCAAGAATTCAAGTTTCTGGGATTATATACTATTCTGGGTTATTGTGAATTATCTGAGTGATTTTGGTTTGAAGCTTTTGAAATTGTGGTTATCACTTGTCTATCTATCCATCTATCTATGCATATAAAACATGCTTATATGAGTTATATCAGTCCATGCACTGGGAGTTGTACCCTGTGCATTGGCCCCATGTAAGCCACTAATGCATGGGGTACAACCCCCAAAACGGGTGCTGATATGACTTATATCGTCACGTTTTTACTTGACCGCCATCCTATATATATGAATTGCTTTGTCTAGTGGACTAAGGTCACAAATCTGTTTTTGGTAATTGGAGCAGATATGGAGAGATTAAGGAGGTATGGTTGGATGGTGCAAAGGGGGAAGGGGAGAAGGACATGGAGTATTTCTTTGATAGTTGGTTTAGTCTCATTCGACAACTCCAGCCCGGGGCAGTCATTTTCTCTGATGCTGGGCCTGACATCAGGTGGGTTGGTAATGAAGATGGTGTTGGTGGGTCTACTTCTTGGTCTCTCTTCAATCGGAGTGCTGCAAAGATTGGTGACACTGATCGCCAGTGAGTTCTCTCTATCAATCTTCCCTTACATGAGTGATATTGTTTACTTAAAAAGATATAGTTGATTATCTAACATTTGGAGAAGATGGTTCACTGAATATGCTCCAAGTCATTTATAGTTGATGTCTCATCAAATAATTACATCTTTGTCTGGTTCAGTATGATTTAATTACTTTGAACCCCATCTGCACCCAATAATTATACTAGCTGTGTAGCCCCCATTTTCCTTATGTGAATAGGGAATAATTGAACACCATGAACTTGGTTGAGAGAGAGAGAGTTGATCTATGTCATTGAGTAAACAGGATGACATTCTTAATTGAGCTCTGTGAACTAAATATTTCTTTAGATACCCCAAGGAATTTGACCCCCAAGTACAAATTAAAAGGACCAGGCTGAGTTGCAGAGTTAGTTGATTAATTATTAAGGATCACGTTCCTTTGAGATTTCAGACCCACTAAAGGAAATCCTTGGTTTTCAAAGTACAGTTGAGAATGACATATTCTTCACTCAATTGTATAAAATAACCATCTTTAGTGATCATTACATTCATTTAACCAGGATAACTCTTCACATCTCTAGAGCTTCCTTAATTTATATTTATTGACTATTTCCAAAAACTGTTAAGCCCTGTTTGATTCCCCGAGAGAGTTGAGAGAAAAAAAAAATTTTGTAAGTAGGCTTCGTTTCTTAAGCATTTTAGAGTGTCTTCTTTTCTTCTCTCATTCTTTTTGAGTACTAAATGGAGTATAAGATTCTCATTCTATAATAACTAATGTATCCAACAGATATTCATGTGGAGGAGACCCACTTGGTCATGACTGGGTACCTGCTGAGTGTGATGTCTCCATCAGACATGGTTGGTTTTGGCATGCATCGCAAAAACCAAAGTCTGCAAAGACTCTTCTTGATATATACTATAAGTCAGTTGGCAGAAACGGTCTCTTGTTACTAAATGTGCCTCCAAACTCATTAGGTCTCATATCAGATGAAGATATACAAGTGCTTCAAGAATTCACTGAGCTCCGGAGCTCCATATTCTCCAATAATTTAACCAAGAAAGCTATTCTTCGTGAGTCCAGTACAAGAGGAGGCATTAGTGATTCTCGGTTCAACTCCCACAATGTCCTCAAAGAAGGTATTTACACCTATTGGGCTCCTGAGAGGAATCAACCTGATTGGGTGTTATATCTATACTTTGAGGAAGTAGTGTCTTTCAACGTACTGCAGATTCAAGAGCCGGTTCACATGGGACAGAGGGTTATTGAGTTTCATCTTGATACCCTAGATGAAAAAAGGGAGTGGAAGAAAGTGATTAATGGCACGACAGTGGGATATCAGAGGTTGTTGCGGTTTCCCACAATAGAATCCCAATACTTGAGGCTTGTCATCGAAAAGTCTCGGGCAGACCCACTGATTTCTTATTTGGGAATTTATATGGATCCATTTCCCATTTTGAGCAACATATCGGATACACACTACTCATTTCGATGGTAGTCAAGTTCTTCAGCAAATTACTTAAAACAATTCAAATATTGCCACACTATAGTTTTTGTAAACGTCCCAGCACAAGAGCATGATCCTTTGCAGTTATTAATGCATTTCTTCCCAAATCCATTGTTTTTGTACTTCTTGTGTGCGATGTTATAGTTCTCCAATTCTTATTGGCTTCGGTGCCTTGTACTTTCCTAGAGGATATCAAAAGGTGCAGAAGAATGAGATTGCAGCTCATGTGATTTGATTTTCATGCATCATAATCTCCAGGTTGGTTACACATTGCAACCCTTTGATCCTCTCGTAAAGTGGTAAACCATAGAGCATATGGCAATGAACAGTGTGCCATGGATCCTCTGACGTAGCGGAAGCTTATGAAGAAGTAAGACACCGCCTGCTTCTTGGAAAATCGTTCGAATCCACGAACAAAAGTGTAACACACTCGAATCCACAAGCTCAGAGAATTATATCTCAGAAAGAAATTTCTTTATTGAATCAAAACATTACCTTACAATGAAAGAAGGTAGCCTTTATATAGGCTGCAAAATCTAAGTTGACTAGAATTATAACTCAAAAGTCCTAAACTTAATAAATAACCTAATTCAACTAGAACTATAAATTTAAGAAAGAAATAACTAAAATAAGGAAAAATACTAAATATTCCAAAAATAAAACTACTCCCAACCATAGGTACGGTTTGCTTGACCGTTGGTACGGTTATACGCAGAAAGCCTATTTTGGCTTTTGATTGGTCTTAAATTCTGTCCTACATCAATCTCCCCTGCTTGAAAAGAACTCGCCCGCGAGTTCGTTGTATGAACTTGAAGTCTTCCTTCCCAAACAAAAAGATACTTCGAGTACTTCAATTTCTTCAAGCTCTTCCCAAAATTATTCTTCATGAATGTTCCCACTCGAAGACTCTTTTCTGCATACTTCAATTTATTAACAAGGTCAACCAAATTATGATTAAGAACAAAATTATACTCTTCGCTCCCAATAAAATCAATGTGTTGTAACCTGTTGCTCAATGAAAAATCAGTATCTGCATTCGAAAATTTAATAAGCTCATTAAATTTATCCAATGGCGGTTGTATAGGAATAACAACTTCTTGCAGCCCTGACTCTTCTACCACAATATGCTCAACCGCCTCCTTGATATTCGTCACAAATTCTCCTCCATCAACTAGAAACACTGACTTCCCTTTGGGTTTCGGCTCTACTGCAGAGAATTCCTCTTTTATGGGCCCTAAAACGATCTTTTGTCCCCCTTTCATGAAAATATAGACATTATCGCGCCCCCTATATGTAGCATCCACATCAAATTGCCACGGTCTACCCAAAACCATATGGCAGGCATCTATCTCGACGATATCACAGGAAACCTCGTCTACATAATGTTTTCCAATAGAAAAATTAAGGCGACAAATTTCAGTTACCTTTGCTTCTGCACCCTGTTGAATCCAGCCAATCTTATACGGTGATGGGTGTTTTTCAGCCTTCAGTCCCAGCTTTGTCACCATGGCCTTTGAAACAATGTTCGCACTACTGCCACTATCAATAATAACATCGCATACCTTTCTGTTCACAGTACACCTGGTTCGAAATATGTTATGCCGCTGTGACTGTTCCTCCCGCTTTGGCGCTAGTAAAAGTCTTTGAACCACTAAAGAGCGTGAAAGTAACTCTCCATCATCGCCCCCTATAATGTCTTCTTCTTCATAGGTGTATGCTGCTTCATCATCTACCTCCTTTGTCTCCAGGTCTTCCCTATCCTCTGGCGTGACTAGGTTAACGATACCTCGTTTCGGGCACTGGTTGGAACGATGCCCTGGCTGTCCGCATCTATAGCACTTATCAGACCCCGGACGAGCATAAGGATTACGAGGTGCTACTTCAGGTGGAACAATGTTGGCTGGCTTTGTTGGACCTCCACTGCTACCTGTCTCGTGAGTGGTGTTAGACAAAGGTGGCAGAGTTATTGGTGTTTTTCCTTTATTTATTGCAGTATGATTAGAATTAAAGGAATTTCTTGATTCGACCGCCGCCTTCGATCTGTCTAATTGAGTTTCCGCCTTAAGAGCCAACGCAACGGCTTCGGTTAAGGTGTAGACTGTTTGCATCGCAACTCGATCCTGTATAGCCCAACGCAACCCCCCAACAAATCTGGCAACTTGTTGCGCATTTGTTTCCAGCAGGTTATTACGCGACGATAGCCTATGGAACTCCTCTAGGTACGCCTCAACTGTTCTACTTCCCTGCCTACAATCTTAATATTGTTGAAACAGAATCTTCTCATAATCTGGAGGCAAATACCTAGATCGTAACAGTCGCCTCATCTTAGCCCATGTCCGAACCATCCCCTTTCCTTGTCGCATCCGCGTTGTTTGCAATTGCTCCCACCAAGCAGAAGCTCCCCCCAATAGTCTGTACGCGACTAATTTCACCTTTTTATCTTCAGGAATATCCATATAATCGAAAAACCTCTCAACTAATACCAACCAGTCAAGAAACCCCTTGATCTAAAGTTGGCCATTAAAACTAGGCAAGTCCATCTTCATACGAAAGGTCTGTTGGTCCTGCTCTCCTTGGTAACCCCTCCGATTATTCCGAAGTATGGCTTCAGCATCTTCTTCATCCTCACTCAGGTTATCCTCATAGGCTAGCTGCCTATGTGGAATCTCTGGATGGCGTTCACGAAAAATTTCATCCCTCTTCCGATAAGGTTGACGACCAGTAGGACCGTCGCCTCGCTGATTATTCCCTACCGTCAGCCTAACAAGAGTCGCTTGAATCTCCCGCAACGCTTGTTGGGTCTCACGTTGCACCTGCTGGGTCTCACGTTGGAAAATTCTGAATTCAGCTCCTGTAACTATATCTTCCTCACGGTCACCGCCGTCAAGGACTTCGCTTTCGTTCCGTGTGTTCGCCATCTGAACAGGATTAAGCCTGCTCTGATACCAACTGACGTAGCGGAAGCTTATGAAGAAGTAGGACACCGCCTGCATCTTGGAAAATCGTTCGAATCCACGAACAAAAGAGTAACACACTCGAATCCACGAGCTCAGAAAATTATATCTCAGAAAGAAAATTCTTTATTGAATCAAAACATTACCTTACAATGAAAGAAGGTAGCCTTTATATAGGCTGCAAAATCTAAGTTGACTAGAACTATAACTCAAAAGTCCTAAACTTAATAAATAACCTAATTCAACTAGAACTATAAATCAAAAGTCCTAAACTTAATAAATAACCTAATTCAACTAGAACTATAAATTTAAGAAAGAAATAACTAAAATAAGGAAAAATACTAAATATTCCAAAAATAAAACTACTCCCAACCATAGGTACGGTTTGCTTGACCGTTGGTACGGTTATACGCAGAAAGCCTATTTTGGCTTCTGATTGGTCTTAAATTCTGTCCTACATCATCCTCTCATAATGTGGTTTATATGGATTTGATATCTCTTGCCTTCGATTGATAAAAGCATCTTCGATTTTTTGAATTAGGATAAAGTACTAGTAAGTAATAACAAACAAATTTCGCCTCTCCTCAACTAAATTCCCAACTTCGTTCTTGGTCCTTGAGGTTTTTGACGTATTGGTAAAGGTTCCTATTATACGGCCAAATTAAGTAATGCCTTGTTGGGAAGAAGCAATGACCTAATGCTTGTTATCATCTTTACACATGCTTGTCTTTTGCTTACACTAAATTGATGAATTTGTGAGTATGCTGTGAGCTCTTCAATATGGGTTCTTATATCTACTCCGACTTCTCAGCGACTTTCATATGTCCTATTGGGAAGTCTCACATCCAAATTGTCTGAATATTGGGTTTGATATAATTTCATATAATTGTTTAGGTTCTTCGCCTAATAACTTTTACATTAGATTCTCGTAACATATATAGTATCAAAACATGTCAGCACCTATACAAAAACAGAA
The DNA here is from genome assembly GCA_039720395.1 of Liquidambar formosana. NCBI lineage: Eukaryota > Viridiplantae > Streptophyta > Magnoliopsida > Saxifragales > Altingiaceae > Liquidambar > Liquidambar formosana. The sequence continues at coordinate 31,056,499 of CM077827.1, read as the reverse complement.
TGAACTCTTGATTAAATTTGACCATTAATGGGTTTTACTCAACTTTGAAATTTGAAATGAAAGTGTATAGAAATGCTCTTGCTAGATCCCTTAGTAAAGAAACCTAAATATTGATCAGGAAGTGGACCCAAAGAATGCCCAATGACTGAAGGGTTTTTATTTTTAGATTATGACCACAGTCCAGATAGAGATGAAGGTGCTTGCTGAAAAATCATCAAATATCATTTGCAAAGCATCTTTACTTGGCGTACAATACAGCAATTGGTCTTGTTTTTGCTGTGTTTTCACTTGGAAGTTGGAACTACTTTTAAAATTGACTGCCCAGAAAATTGATATAATAGGATGATGACCCTATTTCCATTTTGCTTTTACTCAAATCTTCTTGTGCGTGTCAAATGCGTAGAAATATTAAAATTTCAGTGAAAGGCTGGGAGCATTTAAAACAAGATTCGGTGACCCACCCGGCCTAATATTTTAGCGGTCTTGGACCAATGGATGTGGTTTTTCTTGGTTCGGTTCGATTACAAATAACTCTTTGAGGTGCAAATCGAAAAAACATCATTTTAGATAACTTTACAAAAATTAATTTTTTTAAAATTTATCATTTAAATAAATTCGTTGACTATTTAGCATCTTTGTTTCATTTTTGTCCAAAAAAATCCACATATATGTTTGAGACCGCGAGGGGTTGCGATCCGAAGCCAACACAAATCTACCAACTATATTGTCTGGCCCAGCCCATGTCTCTCCCAAGAGTACCAAGTTGACCAAGACTTGTAGTGAACAAGCCTGAGCTCATGTGAGCTTGCGAACGTGTCAAGCCTGGATTGGTTCAAATATCATAACTCTTAACCCAATACTTTTCAATATGCACTCCAACTTCTTCGCTCTGTTCTCTTTCCTCCTTAATATTTTTGTATTTACCACTATTATTATTACGATCAATACTTCTTGTCTTTGCTTGTATTTTTGTCAAAATATTCAACTGTGTTGCTTCTCAGTTTCTCTCCATCAAGTCCAAACGCACAATTGTTTCTCCCCCCTCTCTCTCTCTCTCTCTCTCTCTCAAACACCAAACAATCATTTGAACCATGAAAAAGAAGATCAAAACCCCCAAACTCGCAAAACCCATTTCACAATACACCCTTCTCATACTTTGCCTATCACTATCCTCCACCTCGCCATCTTCTTCATCTCCTTTCTCTCCCCCAAAACCTCCTCCTCTTCCCATTTTACCCATCCCCTCTTCCCCTCAGCTCCAATGGCAGCTAACCAACATGGCACTCTTCCTCCACTTCGGACCCAACACCTTCACCGACTCCGAGTGGGGCACCGGCCATGCCCATCCGAGGGTCTTCAACCCCACCCAATTCGACCCGACTCAGTGGGTCAAAGTCGCCAAGGACTCGGGCTTTTCCCGTGTAATCCTCACCGCGAAACACCACGATGGGTTCTGCCTCTGGCCCTCCGACTACACCAACTACTCGGTCAAGTCGAGCCCGTGGAGGAATGGTGACGGTGATGTTGTTGGTGAGTTGGCGAAGGCTGCGAAGGATGCCGGCATTGCGTTGGGGCTTTACCTTTCGCCGTGGGATCGGCACGAGGCGTCGTATGGCAAGACTTTGGAGTATAATGAGTTCTATATGGGGCAGATGACCGAGTTGCTCACCCGGTAATTGTTGTTGAATTTGGATTATTTTGTTGTTTTTGTGAACTGGGTTTCTTTGATTTTTGATCAATTTTTCAAGCTGTGCTTTGGATTTCGATTTCTGGGGATCTATTTGATTATTTGTGTTCTCAGTGAATGCATGTTCTGCATTAAGTGTTTTTGATGATTTGCAATTTTTTGTTAATAATGTTGTTGTTTTTTTTTTTTTTTTTTTGGTTGGGGGCAATTGTTGGAGGTTTGTTCTGGTAATCAACCTGATAGATTGTATTTTTTGAGAATTTGCGTTGTAGATTATTTTTGTGAAGTTTAGCTGCAATTTTTGTTAGAATGGCTTGATCGATTCTGTACCAGTTTTTGAAGCTTTGTTTTGTTAGTCAACTTTTGGTTTTGATTCATTTGTGTTGATACTAACTGATTGGTTCTGTTTACTTTTTGGAGAAATCAAATTTCTGGATTATATACTATTCTGGGTTTTTGTGAATTATCCAATTGATTTTGGTTTCATGTTGACCTTATTTGAGCATTTTGAACTTGGGGTTATCTATCTGTTTATCTATGTGTGTGTGTGTGTGTGTGTGTGTGTGACCCCGTGCATTGGCCCAATGTACCCTCTAACCCACTAATGCATGAGGTATAACCCCCAATGTGATTGTTGATATAAGTTACGGAGTATATCAGCACATGCTCTCCTGATCATCATCCTGTATGTATATATGTACGTGTTTATGAATATACTTTGTCTAGTGAACACTGAACAGTCACAGATCTGTTTTTGGTAATTGGAGCAGATATGGAGAGATCAAGGAGGTATGGCTGGATGGTGCAAAAGGGGAAGGGGAGAAGGACATGGAGTATTTCTTTGATAGTTGGTTTAGTCTCATACATCAACTCCAGCCTGGGGCAGTTATTTTCTCTGATGCTGGCCCTGACACCAGGTGGGTTGGTGATGAGGCTGGTGTTGCTGGGTCTACTTGTTGGTCTCTCTTCAATCAGAGTGCTGCAAAGATTGGCGACACTGATGCTCAGTGAGTTTTCTCTATCAGTCTTTACTTCGTCTACTTAAAAAGATATGATTTGATTTCTTTGAAACCCATCTGCACCCAATAATTATACTAGCTGTGTATCCCCCATTTTGCTTATGTGAATAGGGAATAATTGAACGCCATGAACTTGGTTGTGAAAGAGAGGGATGGGGTGTGTGTGTGTGCGTGAGAGAGAGAGAGAGACAGAGAGAGAGAGAGAGAGAGAGAGAGAGAGAATACTTGATTTATGTAATTGAGTAAAGAGGATGGCATTCTCAATTGAGCTCTGTAAACTAAATGTTTCTTCAGATGCGCAAAGGAATTTGACCCCTGAGTAGTAATTAAAAGAACCAGGTAGGGTTGCAGAGTTTGTGTTTACTAATTATTAAGGATCACATTCCTTTGAAATTTCAAGCCCACTTAAAGAAATCCTTGGTTTTCAAAGTACAGTTGAGAATGTCATCTTCTTCCCTCAATTATCTAAAATAGCCATCTTTTATTGATCATTACATTCATCTAACCAAGATACTTCACATCTTTTAAGAGCTTCCTCAATTTATATTTATGAATATTTTCAAAAACGGTAAAGCTCCATTTGATTCCCTAAGAGAATAAGAGAAAAGAAAAAATATATATATATATTTTTAATAAGTGTAGGCTTCCTTTCTTAAGCATTTAGAGTGTCTTCTTTTCTTCTTTCATTCTTTCTGAGTGCCAAACAGAGTATAAAGAATCTCATTCTATCATTACTGATTTATCCAACAGATATTCACGTGGAGGAGACCCACTTGGTCATGACTGGGTACCTGCCGAGTGTGATGTCTCCATCAGACCTGGTTGGTTTTGGCACGCATCAGAACAACCAAAGTCTGCAAAGACTCTTCTTGATATATACTATAAATCAGTTGGCAGAAACTGTCTCTTGTTACTAAATGTGCCTCCAAACTCATTAGGTCTCATATCAGATGATGATATACAAGCACTTCAAGAATTTACTGAGATCCGGAGCTCCATATTCTCCAATAATTTGGCCAAGAAAGCTCTTCTTAGTGCGACTAGTACACGAGGAGGCATTAGCGATTCTAGATTCAACTCCCACAATGTCCTCAAAGAAGGTATTTACACATATTGGGCTCCTGAGGAGAATCAGTCTGATTGGATGTTATATTTAGACTTTCAGGAAGTAGTGTCTTTCAATGTACTGCAACTTCAAGAGCCGATTCACATGGGACAGAGGGTTATTGACTATCATCTTGATATCCCGAATGAAAAAAGGGTGTGGAAGGAAGTGATCAATGGCACAACCGTGGGATATCAGAGGTTGTTGCAGTTTCCTACAGTAAAATCCCAATACGTGAGGATTGTCATCGAAAAGTCTCGGGCAGACCCACTGATTTCTTATTTGGGAATTTATATGGATCCATTTTCCATTTTGAGCAACATATCGGATACACACCCATCATCATACTTCAACAGTAGTCAAGTTCTTCAGCAAATTACGTACAACCATTCAAATATTGCGACAACATAGTTTTTGTAAACTTCGGAGTGCTTGAGCACTTGTGCATTTATTCATTTCTTCCAAAGTCCATTGTTGTTTGGACCAGTGTGCAATATTGTAGTTCTCCAATTCTTATTGGCTTCTGAGCCGTGTACATCTCTGGATGATATGTAAAGGTGCAGAAGGATGAGATTGCAGCTTATCTGATTTGATTTTCATGCATCATAATGTCTGGGCAGGCTATACATTGCAACCCTTTGATCCTCGAGTAAAGTGGTAAACCATACAGAGCGCTGAGTAGCGTTCCCAAACATGCACACTAGCATGTGGAGATGAACAGTGCACCATGGATCGTCTTATAATATGGTAAATCATGCAGCATATGGATTAGATATCTCTTGCCTTCCACTGTAATCAACAGTTTTTCCAATTACAGAAGCTGGCTGGCTTACTTGAGAGTGCTCTCTTCTTTGTGTACTGCCTACATCCGTATATTCTCTTTTCTTCTTCATTATTTTCACCTTACTGCGTGATCTTCTTCAAGCCCTCAATCCATCATTTTTTTTTTTTTTTTTTTTAATTTATATGTTTGTGGGCTAATGCAATGAGAAAGAGAAAAATAAGCAGTCTGAGAAACTAGTCAAGATATCCACTATATTAGTTCAATAGTTGCTATCAATTATTTCCTTGATCGACTTTCGTTTGGATGGGTTGTGGGTAGAGTTGCAGACTTGCAGGGGAAAGTGAAATTTCTATTTTACCTGGGAAAGTATTTTCGTGAGATTTGGAAAGTAATATGGGGAAGGAGGAGAACCGAGAACCTATAATAGTTGTGTTCTTAAGCTCCTATTAGATTATCAGAATCAGAGGCAACTAAATCGGCTTCCTTTCCAATTCCACTAATTCCACAAGAAAGTTGCTACCTTACTTTCAAGCACTCTCATCAGGTGAATTGAACTTGAAATAATTCCTTTTATTAAATAATTCCTTACTCAATGAATATGTATTCTGCTCGTTTTTTGTTTTTTATTTTTTATTTTGAAAAAATGAAGATGTATTCTGAAATTTTCTCCAAGCTATTCTTTTTATATTTTTCCTTTTTCTTTGGTCCTATATCTTTATGATTTTCAGAAAACTCCCAAATTACTAATTACCCCGAATGGTAATGAATTCCTTTGCACCAACCTTATGATTTTTTTAACCAGCTTAACTGGAAAATAGTTACTTGATAATAATTTAAAGTTAATTTCACGCTTGATTCAAAATGAGTTCATTAAGATCTAAGAAATCTTGGGAAGGACAGGCAATTTCATAGCTGTGCTGATCTTTAAAAAGATTTAAATTAAATTAAATTTTTTTCTTAAAAAAAATAAATTTTAAAATTTTAAAAGAGAAAAAGAAAAGACTTGCCTGGACAAGAATAAATCAATAAACAACAAATGTTTCCTTATTGTTGAAGAGAATGAACCCAACCAGAGTCGAGAACATCTTATGTTCAAGCATCTACCACATATATTGGTGATGTTAAACAGCATGACTTCCCTCACACTTGATAAGTTTCACTTGAGAGATGTTCAAGGGCTAAATCAAGTTACTACTAATTATTTTAAGCTGAATCATTGATTTTCCAATATTTCTTGGCCAAAATCGATACAGCGCACACAATGCACAAGCACTTACTGCTTGGAAGAAGATAGTGTAGAAACTAGAGAAGAGCGAACAAAACAAACTTCCACAAATCCCCACAATTCTAGCTTTCTTCTTCTTTCTAATATTTCTCCCTCTTGCATTCCTTGTGGAGTTCATACAAGAAAAGCATGCAGATTTGCACAGGCCAATTGCTATTCATGGCATCTCCTAACAACATGGTAGTTGAATAGCATAATCTTCCTGAAAGTTACCATCTCCAAAAATAGTGACATGCCAACCTGATTAAACAAATGAAAATAAAATATAAAAAAAGTCAGCTCCAGAGCAGCAAGCAAAAGTAGAAGAAAAGTAAAAGTAAATCTCTGAAGCAAATGGCAAAGAAAGAAACAACAGAAACTTCAGCCAAAAGACAACGTGTGGATAACGGATGGGCTTCAGATATAAAGTTCCAGCATAATCCAAATACCTTAGGCTCTGGTCAGCTCAATAAAAAATGACATCAAGACAAAATATTAATTGGTGTCAATGGAGGGCTTCAGATATAAAGTTGGTTTTGCATGTTATTGACATATTGTGTAATGAGATAAACAGCCTATTCTCAGAAAGTGGCACGCAGAAAAATATATATGAAGCTGCTCTATTTGTGGAAACAAACATCATCACAAGGCACAGAACATTTAATGAGATAAAGAAGGCATATACATCGAGCCCATATGGTAGTGAATGGATATTAAACCTGAAAGTTTTAAGTAATCTTGACATCTCGAAGAAGCCGAGCAGCTATAGAGCCATATCTTCTAGCTTCCCAGTCACTAAGCTTCCCATTTTGGAGTCTTGTAACTACCATGCTCTCTTCCTTGGCATTGTCACCACCAAAATCATCCAATTTAACCACCTCATAACAACTCTCACCATCCTCGTTCTTTCTATCATTAGTTTCCCCTGTTTTAACCTCATCATTTTGCTGATCAATCCCCTGACTCGTGCTCTCTGTGCTCCCTGCCGAAGGCTTTAATCCCATCATGTAAAGTTGGATACTTGGATGTTGGTACTTTATGTCCATCTGCATGGGATTGAAAGGGTCTAGTTCAGTTTGAGGGAGATGAGAAATTTCATTTGATCAATGAGAAATATAAGTAGCATTTCATATATCAGGCATAAACCTGAAACATGATTTTAAGCACCATTAACTGGACATGTGGCACGTCTCTTCGAACATAACAAATACCTTTGATTTAGAAATAATTTTCACTTCGAAGTTTCTCTTCCACATTTGAAGCATTTGCTCATGGACATTTGTAGAACGTATTTCATACCCCAACTGCATGCAAATTTCAGTAATAAGTGAGTGCGTCCATGAAAATTGCTTGAAAGAAAAAACAAAGGTAAATGCTAAACATACCAGTTATTATTACTCACTTCCTTTACCTGCTGATGTGGCAATTGCAAGTTGGTAATCAATAGGAAAGTTGAGCCTTGTTTGCTTTGAATTTAAAGAAGGAAAGGGGTTGCCACATCAGCCGGTGGATGAATCCAGTAAAATTTCCAGGGTATGTAGACCACTGAAAAAATAAAAGTTCTAAATATATTACCAAAATTGTGGTTCTGGGCCCTGACAATGCGAATATTGTCTGCAACAGTGGATCCAATAGATGCTCTGAGTAAACCTTGATCCAAAGAAGTTGAAATTTACAGGCTCAGCTTGAAATGGTCTTAAATATAGTATCACATTACCATAGACCTAGAAACAGATGATATCTACATGACACCAATTATTATTCACCACAAAAATGCCAAAGCACCTAGAAATTCAAACAAGTAAATCCAATAACTATGGTTTCTTTGCTCGCTAATAGCAATCGTAATGTGCTCCAAACATAAAATTAAATAGGATGAAAATCTTGAAAAACTTACCTAAAGGGCAAAGTGCATCCTAAGGATTATATTCTAACCTATGGAAATAGAAGCATATGGTGTAGGGATTAGGCCTAGATTCTAGGAATATTTTATGTGAGGACATAATGCCATGCTAAGCATATTTTTGTAAATGAATGAGATTTTCTCAATTCCTTATAAGGGTTTAATCCATTAAATAAAACAGTACGGAGTACTTTCTCCCAAAATAAATTTTCGTAGCAACTGTAGAGCCTAATCCATAGCCTTGCCATATTAATTTGTCTAACAAAATTATGAACTTTGGAATTGTATAGGCATCAAGTTTCCTTGACACCACCAGAATTGTTGGCAGCAAAATTCTTGAAATTGTTGAACTTGCTAGTTGCTACCATTTAGAATTATTTAAGTTCCTCCACTAGTCACTGTTTTATATAGATCTTATACCTATCTTACTGATCTCTGTCATGTGTTTTTTTCCTTTAGTTGTCCTCAATTCATGAGTTATGTGATTGCAAACTTACCAAACCCAGAGATGAATAGCTTATGGTCCTTACTCTTCAAACAAATGAAACTCTGAAGTTTCTGGGTATCTATGAGCCACCGAAAAACTTAATCTGGGCTTTGAAACATTCATCAATGTGTATAAAATTCAGATATGAATTCCATGCCTTCACCATGTCTTGCTTAAGAATAGAGCATATTTTTCCCATGGCCAGTATTGGTTTCTGCAGTGATATGGAAAAACAAAAATACAAGGAACACTCTATAGTCTAGCAACACTCTTTCCAGTAAAGCAGAAAGCATGCACTTAATTTCCTCGTTTTTTTTTTTTTTTCCTTTTTTTTGGCTAAGGATTTAATCTCCTTTCTGAAACTTGGAAGCCAACATTTGGTCATAAGAAATCCCAAATATCACAGATCCATTTCAGCATCATATCAACATAACACACAGATAAAATACTAACATGCTTTTTATTCAAAAATCTGAATCCCATCCAATGAACTTACAACATCAGTGCCAATGATGTAGTCAAACGGCGGACCAACGGCTCTTATATGATCCTCATTTCCCCAGTCCAACTCTGCAACCTGGATGGAACCAAATGAATCTACAAGAAACATAATTTCCATGTGAGGGAGCGGTAATACTACCATAACTATGATATTCTCTGATAATGTTATCTGTAGCTTTATGTACAGCCTTCTATCTGATAGATAAACAATCGACAAATAGTTGGGCTATTGTCACTTCATTTGATGTCTAGTTTAAATCAAACTAAAATGAAACCTTACAAAATAAAATAGCATTTTCAGTAGCCAATCGGGAAAAAGAAGAAAAATGAAAGAAACTAGAAGGGTAAGAAAAAGAAAATTAAAATATCCATAGCACTAGGAGGATTGTTGATAAGACTCAAAGCACACCTGAAGCAGGATTCATTTGCATGATCCTTGAAGTATTACGTTCAACATTTCTCATTAGTAATGGCAAAACTTCAATTTGGTCTGTTGAAACTACATCACATCCCAGCAATGCCATGCCTGGAAAGAAAAGTTCAAGTCACACTAAATAGTGACCTTTCAAGTAGAAATGGCATACAAACACGATCCGCTAGATATATATATATATATATATATATATATATATATATATATAGAGAGAGAGAGAGAGAGAGAGAGAGAGTAAAATGCTGTTTGACCTATATATTTTGACCCATAATAAAATCCCATATGATGTGGCACAATGCTAAATGTAAGAAATGAACTTTCTACAATCAAATGTGTTTTTAAGTCTAAAAGGTACAGCCACATCATATGGGATTTTGTTTTGGCTCAATAATATGGGTCAAAAAGCACAGCGCTCATATATATCTATATATATATATATATATATATATATATATACACATTAAAAATTACAGCAAGAAAGAAAAAACTCACCAAATCCAGCTACTCCACAACCTGCTCCAAGTTCAATAACACGTTTTCCTTTTAGTTTAGATGGGCAAAACCTTCCCTTTCTGCAATTCTTTTCCTGAGTATTTCAACCAAATAAGTGCAGCTTTACTGATTTAAAAAAATACAGGATCACAAAGAAAAATAAAGTAGGTTTGCAACTCATGACTCAATACAGAGCCCGAATATATTACCAAAGACAGTTTTTCTAACATGGAAAGTTATCCTTATATTTTTGTAAGGTGAGAAACCCCATCACGAAACCTTTTCATCCCCTGGGTGGTTGGCTATGGGGCCTGATTCAGGCCAGTCTTGAACTGAATTTATATTTCAGTATATACACCTGGAGGAGCTATTGCGATTCCAAAATTCACTGCTCAGGGCAGTGGATCTATCTAGGTTGGGTAGGGCCCCAAATTTAGCTGACCCATCTCTCAAGTCTCGCCCACCCCTGTCCAAGATAATTCCTAGGAACCAGAGGGGTGTGACAATATGATACATATTATAAAAAGAACACATATTATTGGATAAAAACTAATACAATAACAATAATTTGTACCCTGCCATTAGATCGCAATCAATTGGTTTACAGATTTTACAGAGAGTTGACAGGAATCAGCAGGAGCTTATGGGAAGATAAATTCCAAGGATCTGACGTCCTAGCCATCATTAATCTCCCTCCACACCCCCCCCCCCCCCCAACCCAAGAAGAAGAAGAAGAAGAAATAAAAAAATAAACTCAAGACTTATCCATCTAGCTGGGATCATCAGGATGAATCTGCCTACAAATCCCTGTCCTACCATATCCTATTAATGCATACAACTCAACCTTACTCAACAAATCCTCATCTTAATTACTTCAAGTCAGATACATAATTTAAATGCAACCAACATTCAAACTATTTGGAGTTGATATTATGTTAATGAAAAATAACAAGAATATTGTTCCCCCAAAGAGAGAGAGAGAGAGAGAGAGAGAGAGAGAGAGAGAGCATTTTCAAGAGCATGAATATAAATTCTGGTTGAAGGCACTAAAGAGGGACAATATACATTACCAGAAATTTGACAAATACCATCGATGCATCCCAAACTGTAGTTCCTAAATGCTTAGAATTGGGATCCTACCACAAAGAAAACAAACTGAAAACTGTCAATGGAGTTATAAAAAGATTTGGACGAGATTTTTTTTACAACCAAGAATGATATTTAAAATTCCATAACATCAACTTAATGCTAGGAAACTGAAGCAGCAGACCAAAGACATAAAACATCATATTATCATTAAACATGTAGAGGGACAATTAGCAATTCCTTCATTTAGTTATCCAAGTATGAAATTATAATTTCTCTCTGCAGTTTAAAACAGTTTTGGAATTATACAGATATAAAAGTCTTTGTCCCATTGAAGTATTGAACTAATCAAACCATCCTTGCTTTAGAGATACTAAAGATTTCCTTCTTTAATACTTATGAAGAAGAATAATAGAGAACATTTTTCACAATGATCCCAGCCATTGGAATCCTTTCCAAACAAGACAGAGCATTGAGTAGAATAAGTGAGAGTCTGCAAGAGACCAGACTCCACCCTTATAGATCATCCATTCACATGATGATTTAGTCCATCTTATTAAGCACCAAGAAACTCAAACTTAATGGATTGAAAGCTACAGCAATCAATGCCAATCTGAATTAAAATTTAGGTGGTGGGGCGGGAATGTAGCTATCAATGCAACAAATAGAAAGAATACAACAAACCTGAGAAAAGTGCAGTTGATGGCCCAAAACTTCAAATAAAATTGCTGATGTGTTGGGAGAATTTAACCTGGAATGCAAATTTCATAGTATAAGAAACAATTTACTTTAGAAACAAAGATGGTCAAAGTTTTAACAAATACATTTCCTTTTTAATCTAAGCACTGCTTGAGATAAATATTATACGAAAAGAAAATATTCTGCACCAGAATGCACAGAAAAATGTAAATATCACTGTATTTAAGCTTTTTTATATTAAAAATAACAAAAAACTACAATTAGCATTTGAAAAGCAGGACAGATCAATGCTTCATTTTGTGAGGAAGAGCCATATCCATCAGTCATCATATATTTAAAATTTCTACTCAAACATACTAGCAAATTTATTATGCCATGGATCTTTAACAGAGTCAAAATAAAAAAAACTCATGATATGATAACTACATAATGCAAAAAAAAAAAAAATTTTAAAAATAAAAAAATGTTTATTTTAACTGATGAATACAGTCAAGTGGAAGCTATTTTCTTATATAACCAATTGATGGAATGATGACAACAAAAATAGAGTATCAAATTGACTTTTAACTATGGAGTAGAAAACCCTAGTTTCACAGAAAACATAAGTAGATGATCAAAAAGCATAATACCTGTCAGGCTCCATCGAAGCACCGTTTATGAAGAGAGGCAATAACTTGATCTTAACTCATTTACTGCTATAAAAAACAAAAGAGGAAGTGTTTTAAAGCATAAAAAAATGTGAAACACAATGGGAAACAAAATTTTCAAATGTAAAAATACCAACTACCCTTCATCTTTTGGTTTTGTTCTCATTGTAAGCTTCCAAAGGTTCAATATTTTGACAGTCTCCAAATTGACTGGATGAAAATTAAGGTCACAAGGCCTCTTCATTCTATGCCTAATGCTCAATGTGAAAAAAAAAAAAAAAAAAAAAAAAAAAAAAAAAAGAAGAAGAAGAAGAAAAGTGAGGAGACTTTTGTGCAACTGGCTTTCAGATTGAAACATAGTGTTTTCCAATATAATTGGAAGACATCCTCCACATCCATGTGTAGTGTGAAAGAATTGCTCCATTGCAAGTAAGGTAAAATTGTATTCATGCATTCTCTTATTGTTGAAACCTCAAGCTAATGCTTATAAAGCTTGAGAAGACCACTGTACACCTCAATTTTATTTTATTTTTTGATTAGTGATGCTCAGAAAACTTACAAAAAATATCGGAGTTGTGTGTAGTTGCTTTTCTTTCTAACGTGTAACAATTTTTTTTGTGGTTTGGTTGAGAGGAAATTTTTTAACTGGTTCAAACATAGATGAGGAGGCATCACTTCCCAACATTACTATATTCTATTCAATCATATTGTAGGGAAAACTATATATATATATATATATATATATATATAGGATGGCTGGCAGTCAGGTAGGGACATGCTGATATAAGTTATATCAGCACCCGCATTGGGGGTTGTACTCCACGCATTGGTGGGTTATAGGATACATTAGGCCAATGCACGAGGTACAACCCCAAATGCATGGTGCTGATATAAACAAAAGATGTCATAAGCAGATAAAAGTGAAAATAGCATTGATCAAGTCAGATGAAAAACTGACCTCTAAAAAAATAAAAAAGTCAGATGAAAAACAGATTTACAGTACATGCTGCAAATCTACATATAATCCTTCACATGAGGGAATATTACTTTTGTTAGACAAAAGCAATCAAATAAACCATAGTGATTCTCTAACTCTTCCATCAACAACTCAATGCACATAGAGCATATGTAAGGAATAAACAAAAGGAAAAGGCTTAAAAACAAAAGGGTAAATATAGAAAATGTTCTATATCAGGAAATCACGAACCCACACCACAATTAACAGACCAAATCCTACCAAAGATTATAGAAACATACCCTAAGCTGAGACCTGCATTCAAGCAGAGGAAAACCCAAATCACTGGTTTCAAACCTTAGGCTCTATTAGTTCCCAAACAAAGGGAAAACCTTAAGCTCCAATTGGATGCTGAGAAATGGTGGGAAAATAAAATGTTCAAGGAAGGGACAAAACTTCCAGTCAACGTAACCTTAAGTTGAGTGTAGATTTTCATTTTTACACGCAAAATTTGGGGTTTTCTTTCTGTTGCTGCATTCTCTCAGCAACCAAACGGAAAGGTAGGAAGAAAAATAAAAGGCATAAAGCATAGGAAACTAAAGCAGCCCATTATACGTTACCATGGCAGGGAAAATTCGGAGGTGTGCGATGTCATGTCACTGTTGAGGTATCTCTCTTAAAGTGTCCGTCGCTGAGCGCCTGGAGTCAGGACTCAGGAGTTTGAAGGAAGTGGTTTCATTTTGCCAAGGCGAGTTTTGATGGGCACAAGGCTGAAAGACGTGAATTTCCTTTTCCGTGTGATTCGAAATCACGGGATTCGTATATCCTTGTGACCCTGTGTCTTTTGTTTTTTAATTATTCTTGAATCCCCTGAAATTATATTCGATTTTTTCATTAATCCCAGTTTAAATATTAGGTAAAAAAATGAAAGGAAAAAGAAGATAAATACGGAGTAATCAAGCTTCCTAAGAAAGGAAATCCATTCTTAAGTAAATTTAGACAAATATTTTTTTTTTCCTTTCACACCTATTTTCCAAGAGTAGTGCTAGGTATACGTGTAATCCTGTGTACCAATTTATGTGCCTAACATTTTTCTTTTCTTTTTTAAAAACAAAAGAAGTTTTTTTTATTTAATTTCAAACGCACCACTACCACATAGGGCTACAAAAGAGTTGAACCGTTCATTAATAGCTCGCGAGAAAACTCGTTAAAGATTTGACTCGAGTTTGATCAATTAATAAACAAGCGAAACTCAAGCTTAAATTTTAGACTCGTTTATTAAACAAGCCAAGCTTAAGCATATTAAAGTTCGGTTTGTTTAGGCTCATAAACAAGCCCGCTAAGAGCTCGATAAGAAGCTTGTTAGTAAACTTGTTTAAAGGCTTGTGAGTAGGGCATAATTGTCTCAACTGTACATTTTGGCGTAAAAAAGATATTCATTCCCTAGTAGTGTATGCTTGATGCTTTTGCTTATTCTAGTAAAATTTTGGTGTGAAAGAGATACTTCTTTTGCAGGATTAGTATAATGACTAGTTTTGAAGTATATATGGGTGTTATGATGTGCTCTAAGTTTTCAATAACTTTAGTTTTTTTAAGTTTATTGCAACTCTTTATTTAATAGTACTAAAAAAAGTTATGACTTTATGGAGTTTTGGTTTTGGATTCTTTATGGTTTATGCTTAAATGATGTTTCTTATTATTGATTTCTTGGTGGGATGGTGAATATAAACCACTTATCCAAAAAAAAAAAAATAATAATAACAATAATAAAAATAAATCCTAAACAAGCCAAACTCAAGTTCAAATATTTTCTAACAAGCGGAACTCAAGCTTGAAATTTTGGCTCGTTAAAAAGTTTGGCTTGTTTATTAATGAACAAACTTTTTAATGAGTCAAACTTGAGCACTCCAAAACTCAATTCGGCTCAACTCGTCTGTAGCCCTATTACCACATTAGACTAGTACACATAACCAATAATAAATACTGGTATATATATCATTTTTAATTTTGCATCCCAACGAAATTTAAACAAATGAAACTCAAATTTATTTTGTATATTTTAATAATTCTTAAATTACACTCTAATAATCTGAATATTGTAATATTTCGCAAATTTTAATTTTTGAATTTCTCGATTTATTTTGAATAATTATAAACACACAACATCTTTCTTATTAAGGTAAATTGCATTGCCATTCTTAGCCATCAATTTTTTTGAGATTTTTTTTTTTTTTGAAAATCTTCTTATATTTTTTTAGAAATAACTCCCATTCTACAAGCTATACTTATGACTAATATTTTATGAATCTTGAATTGTCAAAATGATTCCACACTTCCACCCACCACCAAAATTCTACTTAAGGAGTTTGGATTTGAGCCCAAGTTCAAATCCATTCCATTCATTTTCATGACCTCGAGTGGAATATGGAACTTGATACATGATTAACATTAGAACTTTCAATTACAATTACAATTCTAGTGTCTTAGTAGATGAGGAAATTAAAATTGCCATATCAAGACCGAATTCCATAAAATTGGTTTTTAATGAATATAAATGATTTCCTAATTCTTTTGGGGGAAGGATGTATTATTCACATATATGATCGAAAATTCAAAAATTAACAAATTCAAATATAGATCTGTGAGATTGATTTGTCAGATTAGTGGGTTGGATTTTATCGAAGGTTTTCCTTAACAAATTGAACTAAGATATATCATGAATTAATTTGAGATCTGATCCATTGACATGTCTATTTTAAATTCCATATCTATTAGCGTAAACATGCATAATGCACAAGGACCTACCTAGGAGTTGCGTCTTTGGGATGATATGCTTTGACGTACCAAAAATTATCAAATTTGAAATGGAGAAGGTAGAAAGGCCACTTGGAAGAAAAACATAGAAAGAGCACAATCAGGCCTGTGCAAATCGAGCAGAAGAACAAGCCAACTAATTGTTGGTCTAAAAGTAACCCAAAAAAACTATGAAAGTGATCCAGTTTCAAAATAACTTTACATGAAGACACTTTGCCTGGTGCTCTTGAATGAGGGTTATAAATATGCAGAGTAATATATAATATCTCTCTCTATTCTTTACATATTTTTTTCACACTTTTGATTGGTCTATCATTGCAAAGTCTCATATATCAATTGATGGAAAGTCTAACACCAATTAAAATTTGAAACAATTTCCATACGTGTGTATGCACGTTTCTATTTATTTATTTCTTTTCGGTGGGTTCAAAGAAAAAAAAATGAAAAGCCCCTTTGCAACAAATAATAAGAATATTATAGACAGCATTTAAAACCAATTGGATGTTATCTTAATATTTCCGTTATAGAATCTCACTACAGACATGTACCTATTCCATCGGAAAGCTGCCGTTGCCGTTAGCACAGAGTTAAGCCGATGCTCATTCCCCAGACACCGTCTATGCTTCTTCTCCAGCAAAACCCATGGGCCTTCTACCCGAAATATGATGCGTCGGGTTGCAAGTGGACTCAACTCATGAAGCTCTAGCCTCTTGGTTGGGTTCCCTTCCCACCCCCACCATGCGGCCATGCCCCCGACAATTGTCCGAACTCCTACCCCTTCAGCCCAATTCCGGCTGATTACTCGGGTCGGATCGTCCTCACCCACCCAACTTTCAACCCTGCTGCGTCGACAAAATCGGAAGAATGTGAGTGGTGGAGCGAGTCAGACGGTGTTGAGTTTATATTCAAAGAACCCACCTTCATCCTCGGATCCCTATATATTCTCCAACCCCTTCTCTCTCATCCAATCCCTCTCTCTCTCCCTCCTTCAGATCAGGCACTCCCTCTCTGTTTTCTCTTCTTTCGATAGAGGTATGTATCGGTTGCATATGGGTAGATCTAGGTGTGAAACTTGTAAATGAATCATGTTCATGCCTTTCCTCTTCAAGCTTTTATCCGGGGGGTGTTTCGGTTTTGTTTGCTCTTGTTGGTGATGTCGATATTTGTTGTATCTGTGTAGGGTATTAAACTGTGATGGTTTTTGCTTTATTTGTTCTGATTTTTCGTTATCATCTCTTTTGGATGATTGGGTTCTGCATTTTCATATTTCCATTTTAATACTGAGTTTTAGAATTAAAAAATTTGTTGGGTCAGTGATGTTTTTTGGTGTTCTTTACAATGACATTCGGGCAAGCATTGGTTATACAATTGTTGGGTTCATAAACTTTGTTTGGTTGCTGAGAAAATGTAGGAAAAGAAAAGATATCAAAAATTTTAAGGCTGTGTTTGGAATGGAGGGATTTAGAGGGAATGGGAAGGAATTCATTTATTATTTTGAATTCCATTGTTTGGAATGGAAGGATTTATAACGGGAAATGAATTAAAAGGGATTTGATGGGATTTTGATACATGTACTGAAATCCGGCCTAAAGGGGTGGAGTTTCTAGGGAATTGGATTTATTAAAAGAGTTATAAGAAGAATAAAAGACCTAATTGAATTCTTTCATTTTAAATTCCATCCATACCAAATAGAACAAAGGGAGATGAATTCTGTTTCTAACTTTATATTCCTTTCATTTCTATTAAATGAATTCCTTTCCTTTCTTTTATGGCTGCCAAACACAGTGTAAATGTTAATTTTTTCCCCTTAGCTGATTTTGGAAAGGGGAAGGGAAGGGAAAGGAAAATGATCAAAATGCTTAAGAGGGTAATTGGTAATCCTTTTTAAAGCAATTTAAAACATTTTCCTCTTCTTTTCCCTCCTACTTTTCAAGATCCAAATGGAGCCTTAAATTAGGATCCGAGAGGAAAGGGAAGGAAAGAAATCAACTCTATCCTGAGCCTTATACAATACTTGGATTGGTTAAGTTTTTCAATTTTGGGGTTTAGGCCTCTTGTTGTTACCAATACCTATACTACTATATTAAGCCATCTCTTACTGTTGTTGGTTGGTCGCAAAAATATGTAATAGCCCCTCCTTTTAATCTTTTCTTTTATTCTGATTGCATAATAATAAGGGTAAACAAGCCAATATAATTTTAATAAACACAGTTAATGTTATGACCCACATCCATTTTTCTCTCTTTTTAACTTCCAATACTCTCCTCTCTCTCCCAAGTTTCTTTCTCTCTCCACAAAATACTCAGTTTCTCTCCGTCTCAACCATGCACCACAGGTCCCACGTCATTTCCTATTTTCTCTCCTCGTCTCAATGAGGATAGATTTCTCTTCCACTCTTCTCTTAATGTGATTGAAATTTCAAACATATTTTTTTTTAAATATAAAAAAATGCCAATTGATAATTATATTATTATTTTTTATTGAAAAAAGGAGAGTCTAATGTGCATCACGTGTGTCCTGATGACTATTTCTGAGTAAGGAAACCCCTTGCTTGGTCATATATATGTCCAGATTACATTCAATGACCTTTATTCTAATTCATTCACAGCCTACTTGCACTGTCTGTACAGGGTATTTGTCCCTGGATTAGAACTGTGTTTTGATTTTGATTTATTATTACTATTTTTTGGATAAGAAGATTTGGTTGTAATTTTTTTGGCTTCTTGTTGAAAGCTTAGCTAGTGAGTACACTGGTTTAAAACCATTAATTGATCAATGAGATCTTGTCATACACATATTTAGTCACCATGAGTTACTCGTGGTTTCATGCCGTCCCCCCTGGGGGGGGGTGGGGTGGTGTGTTGGCTGTTCATTACAAGCTATTAGCATCTCTGTATCCATCTTTTAATTTCATAGACCATCCCCCTATGCCATACCTCTCGTTTAATCCAGCTACACGTCTAACCCTAGGCGGTATGGATATTCGACTGAAGATACTGGTCCCAGAGACATTTTGGTGTTGCCCTCTGCTTTTCTGTTTGATTAAAATTGATTTATTAATAGTAGTAGTTTGCTTGTTTCCAACTCAGATGGTAAAATCTGCTTAGAGTGGCTTGAGACATCCATGGAAAAGTGAATGGCTCCATTATTTTCTCATGTAGCTATTGGAGAAAAGGAGCTACCATTAAATTTGATGAAAAATGCCTTGCTCATGATGATGCATAAACTATTTGTAAAAATAGCAATGGGACAGGTCCATATCTGGGACATCTAAATTAATCACTTACTTCATCAAAAAAAAAAATAAATAATAATAATAAAATAAAAATCTGGGACATCTAAATCTAAAAATCTGGGACATCTAAATCTGCCTTTATTTGGCCAACTCACCTACTTAGGAAAGATTAGAGGCTTGGAAAACATGAACTCTGGGCACAATGAGTTCCAGTTTGATCAATGAAAACTGGCTTTTGAAATATCATATGTTCTCTTATTTGGCTATAGATTGAGCAGAATCCTTATTTTTCCCCACACTGGTTACTGTTAAGATTTTTGCTGCATATGCTATTTCACTAGAAGTTTCAGGAATTTTCTTCAATAGATTTTTTTTTCCCCAAGGATATCAAGCTTTGTTGTTCAGAGGAGACTGACAGTTGTTTGCATTCCTCCAATTCAGTGATGGATACTTTTCTTTTCACCTCTGAATCTGTCAATGAAGGCCACCCTGACAAGCTCTGTGACCAAGTTTCTGATGCCATTCTAGATGCTTGTCTGGAGCAAGATCCTGAAAGTAAAGTTGCTTGTGAGACATGCACCAAAACAAATATGGTTATGGTCTTTGGTGAGATCACGACGAAGGCTGAGGTGAACTATGAGAAGATTGTTCGTGACACTTGCAGAGGCATTGGGTTTGTGTCACCTGATGTTGGTCTTGATGCCGATAATTGCAAGGTTCTTGTCAATATTGAACAGCAGAGCCCCGACATTGCCCAGGGTGTCCATGGCCACCTTACCAAGAAACCTGAGGAGATTGGAGCTGGAGATCAAGGCCACATGTTTGGATATGCTACAGATGAAACCCCTGAACTGATGCCACTAACCCATGTCCTTGCTACCCAGCTTGGAGCCAAACTCACTGAGGTGAGAAAGAACGGAACATGCCCCTGGCTAAGGCCTGATGGTAAAACCCAAGTGACTGTTGAGTACCAGAATGAGGGTGGAGCTATGGTCCCACTCAGGGTCCACACCATCCTCATCTCAACTCAACACGATGAGACCGTCACCAACGAGCAGATTGCCAAGGACTTGAAGGAGCATGTGATCAAGCCAGTTGTTCCATCACAATACCTTGATGGCAAGACAATCTTCCATCTCAATCCGTCAGGTCGTTTTGTCATTGGTGGGCCTCATGGGGACGCAGGGCTCACAGGGAGAAAGATAATTATTGACACTTATGGTGGTTGGGGTGCTCATGGTGGTGGTGCCTTCTCGGGCAAAGATCCCACAAAAGTTGACCGCAGTGGTGCATATATTGTCAGGCAGGCTGCAAAGAGTGTGGTGGCTTCTGGCCTTGCCCGACGCTGTATTGTGCAGGTTTCTTATGCGATTGGTGTGGCGGAACCATTATCTGTGTTTGTGGACACCTACAAAACAGGAAAGATTCCAGACAAGGATATATTAGGTTTAATCAAGGAAAACTTTGATTTCAGGCCGGGGATGATCGCTATCAATCTTGATCTGAAGAGAGGAGGTAATTTTAGGTTTCAGAAGACTGCAGCCTATGGGCATTTTGGCCGTGAGGACCCAGATTTCACCTGGGAGACTGTCAAGCTCCTCAAGCAGCGGAAGGCATAGTCTGCTGTCCCTCCATTGGATGTTTTGATTTTATTTCTATATTTTTTTTAATGTGCTATTCTTTTTTTTTCTTTTTAATTTTTTTTTTAAGAGGATGAAGAAACATGAATCTACATCTGGTTTTGAAGTTGATTGCTTGGGGGCTGTGATTGACAAAGGAAAGAAGCCAAGAAGGGGTGAGAAATTGTGTAGTTCAAGTTGTGATGGTAAAGAGGTAATGGGTCATTATAAAAAAAAAGAGGTAATGGGTCGATCATTGTTTTGCTTTTCTTGGGAATTAACCATTTCCAGAGCCAACCTACTGAGTTAAGTAACAAGGTGTTTCTTTCGGTTTTTGCAATGAAATGTCATATATTATGTAATCTTTTATGTTTTTGTTCTTAAATTTATTCTTACCCTAGGCCTCTTGCCTAAGCAGCTTTTGGTAACAATTCTTGCAAGGATAATTAACTGTTTTGAGTAGTGTACCCGTTGCTGTTTTACCTTTGATAATGTGAAGTTTCTTGCATTGATGATCATTGACCCAAAGTGAGCCATTGCTTGGGAAGCCAACATGGGGGGGGGGGGGGGGGGGGGGGGGGGGGGGGGGGGGGGGGAGGGGGGAAATCCCACACCTTCCTCACTGTTAATGTAGAATTGTAGAAATTTAAAGGAACATTGGATCCAAGATCTACAATGAGCTTCAATTATGAGTATGGTCAGAGAAGACTTATAATTCAAGACCAACAATTTTTTTCGAAAGTTTTGATTCTTAGGATGGTCAAGCTTTGTGGCACATTTGTAGGCCTCACTAACCATGGCCAGTACATAATAAAAAGGAGAGTAAGTCCTACTGAACCTGAAGCCTTGTCTTACAAATGTCTTCCTATGAAATTGAAAACCCCTAATTCATTCCACATTTTGTTGTTTTTGCTTCGATGTGCCAATAACAGGATTTGCACACAGTATATTCAATAGATGTAGCAACTGTAACCGAAACTATAGCAACAAATTGGAACACCCAAACCTCATTCAGTTATTCTAACAATACAGGACAGGGGCGTCTCCATTTGTGACCTTATAGCCTAGGTGATACCTGTATTATATATGGGTTTAAAACTTGTTTCCGACATCAAATGGATGGCTTTTGTGGGTATATACCAACAAATAAATATAAAAATAAAATAGAAAGATAAAACTGAAATATGACAAGTTTTTTTTTTTTTTTTTTTGGGAGGGTGTTGAGGGGCTGCTAGTTAAAAATTTGACATGTACATGTAGTCATATGAAATCATGGAAGACTTATCCAAAAACAAAAAAATCGCGGAAGTGTGAGGAGGGAAAATAATTTTGAAATTGCGAGAGGTGGAAAAATAAATAAAGTGCAGCTTGCCTAATGCAGGACTGTACAGAAGAAAAAAGGTTAGGAAACCACAGGAGTCAGAAACATGAACAGTGATAAACCATCAACACTAATGTGCACAGTGGTAGCCATGGACCACACCAGCTTCTGCTACAGAGTCTGCTCCGTCTGTGAGAAGACTCTCCCTGACAACAGCACTGCCTTGTGCAGATATTGCAACTTCATCGCCTTCAACCCTAACTCCTCCGGTTCCAAACGCCTCTTTCGTCTTCTTGTAAGTACACCCCATTTTCAGGGATTTCGTTTTCTGGGATTTTCCCTCTTGCCCTGTTTGTTTCGCAAGAAAATATGTTCTGGGTGATGGATATTTTCTTTTAAAAACTCCGTTTATGTTGATGAATATATATATATATATATATTTTGGCGGGAAATGTTTTCCCATTTTTTACATGTGAAATGTTTGGGTTTTTGCAGATATCTATAGCTTCAGATACAAAAGTATTTGTGGTGATATGCTTTGATAGGGCTGCGAGGGTTCTGTTTGGGTGCTCTGCTGATGAATTTTTCGACTTTGCCAAGCTTCACCCCTTTGCTGGTACCTCCTCCTCCTGAGATTTTTTCGTAGGAGTTATTCTCACTTTGAATGAAGGCATCAATTAGGGTGTGTTTGGAAACAACTCCCAGTGAACATGACCTGTTATTTGTTAGGGCCGTTTGAATGATTTCTTATGGCTTTTTTGCACTTAATTATGTTTTGATTGCTGATAATTCAAAACAAAAGAAGATTAAACTCGGAATCTTACAATGGCTACTCCAATCCGGTTCAGTTTGGGTGTCGGATAGTTGGAGGGAAAGGAATGGAAAATACTTGAAATTGCTTATAAATGGTTTCCTTTCTTAAGCAATTTTGATTAATTATTTCCCTTTTCTTTTTCCTTGCTCTTTAGGAGATTCAAACAAAGTCTAAATGCTTTATGTTTTTCTTTGCAATTATAAGGGTGTTGACTGTTTGGTTGGGGCATCAAAAATGGAAATTTTTTCAAAGCCATTTTCATTTTTGATAATGGAAACAGTGAAATTTTTTTAGAACTCGTGTATGGGTTTTCTTTTGTTCTTAATCAAGCACAGCTTTTGAGAACACCCTGCCAAAGCGCTTTCTAGCATCAATTTCGTTTTCCCCATATCTGAAGACATAAATTTTCTTGTCATTTCTGCCACCAAACGGCCTTCCTAAGATCATTGTTGTTGTTGTTCCTTTATTTTATTTATTTTTCTTAGACAAACTGAGTAGTTACCATTAGCAGTAATACTTGGCTCACCATCAGTAGTCATTCTTCCATGAATCTTGCTTCTAAATATATTACAATCTGGGAATAATGACTTGAGTTGCTCAATGTTTGAACATGAAACAAGAAACTCGAAACAATAACCTCTCCCTTCAACAGGGAGAGAAGTGCCCTTAGGCCAACAGGCCATTTGTATTTTCAAGAGAATTTTTGAAGCTCCTAGCATCAATTTCGTTTTCCCTATATTTGAAAACATATATTTTCTTGTCATTTCTGCCACCAAACGGCCTTCTTAGGATCATTGTTGTTGTTCCTTTTGTTTTTTTCTTTTCCTAGACAAACTGTGCAGTTACCATTAGCAGTAATACTTGGCTCACCATCAGTAGCCATTCTTCCATGAGTTTTGCTTCTAAACATATTACAATCTGGGAATAATTACTTGGATTACTCAATGTTTGACCTCTTCTTTTTTTGCATGGTTGATGATGTTTTGTGAAGCTGTGACTGCTGGAAAAATCCTGGAGGGAGAGATGTTCAAAATGACGCTATCCAAGCCAAAGAATGGTTATGCACAGCATCTACGAGTTGTATCAATTGCTCCTTTGCAGTCAGGTTTTCGGCCAGTAATTGGTACCTTGAGGGAACTCTATGATGTAAGAGTTGGTTCTTAACTGTCTTCGCTAAGATTGCAATAGATCAATGAAATGTATTTGTGAATGCATCTTATCATGGTACTTAGGGAGGAGTGTCAAAAAAATAATTTCTGGATATGCTGATAAATACTTTGGAAATATATATCTTCCAATGTTTTTGTGTAAGTACATTCATAGAGTATTTTCGTGGTCTATTTTCCTCTGCGCTGCTTTACGTAGGCAAGTAATATTATGGTATGTCCTCCATTTGAGAACTTTGAGTTGATAGAAACATTGATAAATTGTCATATCATATATATAAATAAATCACAATCAAAATAACTGATTCTTGGCATGTTTTGTCCTTTGTTCTATATTTTCTTTTCACAATTGAAAACAGCCCCACTTTTCTATTTCCCTTTTTTTTTTTCAATCACTTATATTTCAATTTTTGAGTTGCAAAATTCAGACTTCACTTGCTATAAATTGAAAAATCAAAAGGAAAAAAAAAAAAAAAACTATTTTTCCACCAGGCACATGCTAGACTTTGCACGTGCTTCTTCACCTGGTATTAAAAATAATCCTAACCCTACTTCTGTCTCAGATGGTAAGGTTGCCTTGCATCCAACTCTTCAGCATCTGTAGTGCAGCGTTTGGCTGATCCATTGGAACCATGTGACCAGCATCATGGACCTGTTGGTTGTTATATGCAACCAAAGTTGCCAAGTCAGAATTTGCAACTGCTTGGAGAGAGAGAGAGAGAGAGAGAGAGAGAGAGAGAGAGAGAGAGCACCTTGAGAAAACTCAGAGGCCCATGGCTTTTTAGCAGTCCAGCTTCTGCACCATCAACTAAAAACGGAATGGTGAGAGATGCCCTAAATGTTTTCTGACCAGACCATTGCATAGCATGAACCCACTTTGAGTTCCCTGCATGAAATAGAGAGGTTCAATTAAAGACATTTTCTCTACCAGATTTGAATGTAGGGATTAAGACAGCTCCCACATAGTATTAGCAGGGGGATTCAATAATAGAACCAAAAAAGCTCACCAAGCCAGTTGCAAATGAGATCATACTCCCCTGCATACACAAGCAACTTGATTCCATCCTCTAGAAGGGCAGGAATACCTACTTCAAGGTTCCTCATCCAGTCCATCATCATGGCTTCGTGCACCCTATTGTTGCACAAAGCAAATTCTCTGTCACCAACCCCAAGAGCATCCCTAACAGATGCCTGGTTCAGGAATCTCTCCAGGTTTGAGAAGTCATAGCAAAGAGGCCACTCCCCACATTTCTTTCTAATATCATATTTCTGCAGACAAAGATACATATGCTCATCAAAGTTGAAATTGTACCTGCGTTTCTTCAACACTTCCATGTTCTCACTAGCAACAACAATGGTAGTTTTTCATTTTTCTTCTAGCTTTTTTCCATTTTCTTACATTTATATCGCCGGCAATATCCATGATCCTATCGTATATGGTCATGCAAACATCATACGCCACCTTGCAAGAGGATTCACCATCAGTGCCTGACACATTGATTCCAATACAATTTACCGACAGAAGGAAAAGAACTCAAGTGCTACTCTAGCTCATTATATAGGTAAGAAAGATTTCTGTCATGTTTATTCCTTTTCAACACGAAAGTGAAAGTTGAGATGAGAAGAATTACCACAAGCTTTTACTTTCTTTTTACACTCCGGAAGCAACTTGTTAATATTCTTGTAATCAGATTCTTGAATTAGCCCCGTGTCCAATGCGTAATCTGTGTACGCTGTGTACTGGATTGCAGGATCAGTTAGCCCATTACCAATAGCGAATCCCTGTTCAATCAATTCAAGTTAACCAAATTTGATAACGCAAGATGAATCAACTAAATGCAACTTAACCAAAATAAATTCCTTCATACCTTCAGATTTATGTGCAGTCCTTCTTTTGCTTTGTTTCCTTGATTAACCCGACCAGCAAGAGCGGGAACGTAGTGCCCAGCATATGATTCTCCAGTTATGTAAAAATCATTTTCAGCATAATCAGGATGCCCTGCAAAGAATGCCTAACATTGAATGGAATAGTTAGGGACTGCCCAGCTCTGGTATGCATCCAAACAAATCCTATGCATCCAAGTCAATATAGTTTTTATTTTTCAAAACACTTGAAAACAAATTATGTTTTCATAGAGTAACATCTTCAATTTCACTTCTACATATTGAATATGTGATTTCGAGAGATATGATGCTGTTTCATACTGATCAAGTTCTTTTGTATTTAGCATGAAAACATTAGGAGAAATCAAACGGACCTGCAAGAAGTCATATAGGTCGTTGCTAACACCCTGTTCATCGTGGCGAATGTCTCGCGCATCAGAACTGTAACTGAAACCGGTGTCAATAGGCTGGTCCACATACAGAAGGTTTGATACCTGCCAAGTGAAAAAATAAAAAAATAGAAAAAAAATCTTGTAATAACTCTCACACAATGTGAAAGGAATAAAAGATACAATGGTTAAATATATGCTAGCAAGCTTAAATTCAGAGTTTCTAGCTTCAATGATAGTATGTTTCTGCTACCAACATTTCGATGCCATCAGCCTTGCATAAAGATGGGCAATAGAATGTTTTTGCAGTTCTGGAGGAATGAAAATTTTGTCCTGCTTCTAGCACGAATGGAGATTCTTATGAGGACACAGAGAAAACATGAAATTCTCTCTCTTTCAGTTCATCTACAACAGAGAAAAGAATCTGGGGTTCCACATAACAGAGAGAATTTGAAACATAGAGAAGAACATCTTCAAAAATAAAACAAAATAAGCCAATAAATTTTGGAATTCCTCTAGCATATATGCTTCCTAGATTGCAAGCTGTGGTTTACTGTCGAACTGCAATTATTGGAATTTATAATTGCAATCTTAAAAAGGGTGAAAAAGATCCAAAGTCCAATGATGGAAAACTACAATACCTTATCCCAACCGAAGTCATTCCAAACAAGAGACAGGTTGTTTGCAATATGGAAAGGACCATTTTCATAAAACGCCGCCAGTTCGCTGCTGCACCCTGGCCCTCCAGTCAGCCATAGAACAACAGGGTCCTGCTTGCTGTTCCTTGATTCAAAGAACAAATAGAACATCCTACAAACAACAGAT
Organism: Liquidambar formosana; assembly: GCA_039720395.1. Taxonomy (NCBI): domain Eukaryota; kingdom Viridiplantae; phylum Streptophyta; class Magnoliopsida; order Saxifragales; family Altingiaceae; genus Liquidambar; species Liquidambar formosana. The sequence goes on along the minus strand of CM077827.1, from coordinate 31,029,370 downwards.
GAAATTGGCAACTTCTTCATTTTCTATGCAGAATAATTGTGCATGAGTTTCTTACCAGTACATAGAATAATAATAATTAATAAATAAATAATTTTTTTGAAAAAAAATATTAATTCCATAATTTCTCATTTATTATACTCAATCAATATTAGCCAAAAAGAGGACTCAAACCCAATTTAAGTCAACAAATTGATTAATGTCATGCATGAACACGCTTCGACGCCACCAAACTATTTACCTCGCATCTATAGAGTTCGGAAGCCGATAATAACCAGCATGGTGACCCAGATCTTCAGTTGAATTCCCAGAATCAGCAACAAGTGGGAACTCAAAACGCTTCTCGACAATCCTCGGAGGGTCGACCGAGGATTCGTCAACACCAAATTTAACGGGGTTTTTTGAGAACAAGCTGAGATGTCGTATGAGCTTTTCTGATTTTGTTTTTGGGGAAGTTGCGGTTGGAGATGAACGAAGAGACTGTTCAGGTCTAGTTGCAGAAGAGAAAGGTGAAGAAGTGAGAAGAAAGAATAGAAGAGGGAGAAAGAGGTGAGAGAAAGTTGGTGCCATTGTTATGGGTTGTCTATGAGAACTGAGTAAGGCTATAAAAAGTGGATTATTTGATGAATCAATTTGGCTGGTATAAGGCCAAGAGAGAAAGACAGAGAAAGACAGATAACGGTCGTCAGTTTGTCCTTTTTTCTCCTATTTGTTTAATTTTTTCTTTACTCTGTGAACTTTTTCATTTTCCTTTCATCTTTTACAGTAATGGATTATCTAGATTTCTAGACCGACGTTATTGCCAAAGACAACATTGTTATTTCCCCTGCCAATCAGCCATTCATTGTACCAAAGTTTCCTCTTTTTTTTTCCCTCTTTTTTGGATTTTTGCTCTGTTCCTCACCTATCGCAGGAGCATTAGTGGTTTCCAAGATTTATACTCTCTTCAAGAAATAAAATGTTTTGAGTTTGTGTAGCTCTTCACTTTTTTTGGGGCTAGTCACTAATGAGATTTATTTGGAGCATTAATTGATGTGGAGTGGACGATGATGACCAGGGGGGATCTAGAATTTTTTTTTAGTGGTTGCATTTTTTTTTTTTTTAAATTTTAGTTTTAATATTTTTGCTGAAGGTAAGATGGTGAAGGGAGAAAGGTAAGAACATTTATTGTATCATTGAATAGAGGTGATGAAAGGACATAAGATTGACAACATGCTATATTTAAAATGCTTAGTGACTTTCAGATAGGTAAAACTTGCTTATATATAACTTGTAACACCCTTGTTTACCCGATGTAGAACAAGATTCTAATAAAATGGGAGAGGGTGAAAGACACACATTGACATGACAGAATAAAAGTGATGAAGTAGGACATAAAATCGACGCCATACTTAAAAACTTAGGTGATTTTTAGAGATGAGGAACTTTACTTATATACCACTCCTAACACCCTGTACCCAATATGTGACAAAGTTTCTCTTAATGGTTGCACACAAGAATAAATTAAGCCTTAACTTTATATAATCTACAAAAGTGGTGTATTTTAATAAATTTAATCAAAATTTAATTAAATTTAATTAAAATTAACTATTTTTTCTCAATGAAAGCTAAAACACTACATAAATTTACTTATCCAAATTTTTAAAAAATAAAAAGAAAAAAAAAATTATTTGAGTGGTTGCAGGCGCACACATGCACTGTAGTGCAACCACCCTGATAATGACCTTACTCGTGTTTTAAGATATTAGTCCGATCAAAAGCCTGAAGACCCATATCAAATAATGAAAGAATAAAAAAATGAAATCCTGACTGCCTACTTCTTGGCTCAATGGACAATTGGTAGGGAGATGAGAAACAGTACTAAATCCAGCTAAATTGGCATGCACTGGAAACTAAATAGTCTGCATTGCCTGTCCTAAAACCAACTATAAATGTCTGTTTAGATATTTTATGTATTTGAAAGATGGCAAGTAAAGAACAGGTCACCATCCAGGAATAGCACATCAAATGGCAGGTTCCATCATGATGGTTCATCTCACCCATCCTTCTGGACTGATTTTTTTTTTTTTTTTTTTTTTTTGGGTTAAACCTTATTCATAACAACATGAAAAATTTTACTACATTAATTTGGCCTTTTGTTTGTTACTTAATGAAGAGTGCTATGCCAGGTTGTCCTGGATGGATCACACATGTGGTGGGCATAGGTATTGTTTTGGTGTCACCTTATTCTTGTAATAATAAAAATTGTGTATAAATTGATTTTTAACTTTAACTTTTCTTGACATTCTTGCTGTAGATGAAGAATGGCTGGCAGTGGGTTCCCTCCAAGGAAAACGTCAAACAATATAATTCACAAAATATCTTGGTGTTTTGATTGGATGCTCACAACTCACAAGAGAGAAAGAGGGTTTCAGTGGGTGCTTTGTCAGATTGTTAATGACAACAGGCGGGGGATAAAACCAAGCATCCAAAGAGTAATTCTGGCACAATGTATTGTCAAAGAAAAAAAAAATTGGTACAATGGTTGACTTAAAAAAAAAATAATAATAATAAATTCTGAAACGGCAAAATTATTACCTGCAACAGTACTTTAGCAGCGGTGGAGACAATGGTTTTGTCCCAGCCAATAAGGCCACCCTTATTTTATTATACCTTTTTGGTTTCTTTGGATTTCTGAATTCACAGAGGAAAAGAAAAACGCGATGGGAAAACACTGAAAATTGTTGGCAGTTCATCTTTCTCGGCAAATTAGTATTAATTTTGGGTGACGATAATGCCAAAGTAAAAAACTATACTTTCACAGCAACATAAAAAAAATATGGGTAAACAAACTATTTTGCCCTTTTAAAAAGGCAAACACAATAGTACATCAATTTGGTAAGAAAGAGGAGAGACACAGACATTCAATGAACTACTCATTTTCTCGAAATGCTCTATTTTTTTTCCCTGCACTCTCATCCAAGATCTCTCCCCCTTCTCTTCTCTCCCTACCCGCCCGAGGCCCGAGTAATCATCCAAGACCCCGAACGCCAAAGCTGTCATTGTCACTGCCTTTCTTACTGTTGTAGTCTCCCGGCCACCTCTCTCTCCTACTTAATTACCATTTCAAAGAGCTGTCATTAAAGCGGCAAGGTGCTGATAGCAACCATTTTTTAGGTATATTTGTGACCTCATTCCTCGCTTCAAGAACGTGTAATTCTAGTTCTTTTGGAATCCTAGCGAGCAATGAGAGAAGCGCGCATCCAAATTGATCACACTTATAAATTAAGTCAATCAATGCATCCAAATTGATCTTTTATTTAATTATAAAGGAGAGGAAACACATAAATGAAACAGGTCACAAGTGGCTAGTTGTTAATATGGCACCCAAATTACTAGTTTCAAGCTTTTCATTCAATGATACCACTTTGCTCCTCTTTGTAGCCCCGAATTGGACGAGGAAGTCGAAAAGGGGAGGGAGATGTGAGAGATGAACCCCCGATTCTCCCAATCAGCTTGCACTGCTATCCCCACGTTCACTGCATTCGTTATTCCTCCGGCTCTCGCCATCTTTATCTCTTTATCTTCTTCGCCTCCTCTCCAATATCTATATATCTATATATATATATATATATATAATATGAGAAGAACTTCCATGTAACTGTGATATGGCCAGGTGGTATCACCAGCCAATCACAATCAAGCAAAGTGGGAAAATGGGACCTACAAATACACTGATTTTCCCACTCTGCTTGATTGTGATTGGCTGGTGATACCACCTGACCATATCACAATTACATGGAAGTTCTTCTCTATATAATATACAATATATGGAGAGAGTGAGAGAGAGTGTCTGCAGATTTGTCTTTTTGACCGAAAAAATATACGGAATATGGGGGTGTGCTTTTCAGAAGGGCAAAATGGTCCATTCACCCAAATTTTTATATGCTGTTGTGAATCAAAAAATAGAGTTTTTTGCCGTGACATTATCGCTATCCTTAATTTTTTAACAGTGCTATTCATTCTTAATTATCTTTTCTATTCTAATAATGTAACCGCAGTTATATTAACATATGAAATTTATTTTTTTTAATTTTTTTTTCCTACATGTATGCTATGTCAATGTTCCCATTAAAAAAATCAAATCATGATAAATTAAGCACCAACTTTAAACGTCTTTCCCTCCTGAAGAAAGTCAGCATGAAGGCATCATGGGGTTTTTAATAAAGGGAACCCTCCAATATAATGCTGCACTAGTTATCAGATAATTATAGGCTCTCTACTTGGAATCATACGTTGCATAACAAACCTACCAACACTGTCCCCTCCATTAAAGCTTGGGACTCTGAATTCGCAGTTTCTGATTCCCAACCAAAGCACGTTTCTGCAACCACCAACAGTTTGGTGCCATCAGCCTTGCATTAAGATGGGCATATAGAATGCTTCTACAGATCTGCAAGAATGAAAATTTTATACTGATTCTACTTTATCTAATTGTTTTAAGAATTGTAATCTACGAAATACTTTTATGAAATCTTTAACTATATAAAATACATTCCCAGATTGGAAACCCAGGGTCGAAGAAAACAAGCAATTTTTTCTGTTTCAGTTCATCAACAAGGGGAGCAAAAGCTCCCTCTGGCCTCTACGTGGCTCTGACTTGCTTAGCCGGGTGGTTCCACATCACAATATGGACCAGATCCACTGGTAGGCAACTTGGTGAAAATTCCCACAGCAGCAGTGATGGTTGTAGGTTCTTTGACCTTTATGTAATCTATCTTTTTTTTTTTTTTTTTTTTGGGTAATAAGGAATGGAACTTCATTTATAACATGTAATCTACTTTAAAAATGAGATCATGGAATACAAAATACAGTGTACTATTGCACAATGGGCTCATGGGAACAGTATTAATTGCAAATATAACCGAAACGATATACTTAAATATATAAAGTACTACTCAATCATGATACCATCAAACCTCATCAGTCATCACCTCCTAATTTAGCCTCGGAGATATGTGGGCTCTCAATGGATTCTTCATAACCACAGTGAACTCTTGCTTCTCTGACAAATCAACATCATCTCCAGCTGCAGCCTTCCATTCAAAATTCCAAACCAAATTGGCCACGAAATACTCCAAATGAAGTATTGCCAATCCATAGCCAGGGCAAATCCTCCTCCCTGCACCAAACGGCATCATTTTAATCTCCCTACTCCCTGTAATATCATACACTTCACCTTCAGCACCACCATCGCCACTCAAGAACCGCTCTGGCTCAAACCCCATGGGATTTTCCCACACCTTTGGGTCCCACCCCATCTCTGCTACCATAAAATTGATAGTACCATTTTTGGGTACGACGTAGCCATCCAGTGTCACGTCTTGAGTCACAGAGTGAGGCAACACAAAATGCCCAGGTGGGTGACGCCTTAGGCCTTCCAAAATCACAGCTTTCAAGTACGGCATCTTCTGCAAATCATCCTCCTTCACCTCTTCCTCTCCTTCCCGCACAACCCCTTTAATCTCTTCAAAGAGCTTGGCCTGAACATGTGGGTATTTCACCAAATTGGCCATGATCCACTGTAACGCTGTCGACGTTGTATCGGTGCCGGCGTTAAGAAACTCAGAGCACAAACTCACCATCTCTCCTTCATTGAGCTTCCTCTTCTCATCCGGTAGTTGTAGATCAAGCAACGAATCGACGTACGAGACGATGAACCCACTTTCGTCTTCTTTGAAATCCTCTTTCGCTTTGCTCCGCCTCTCTTCTTTGGCCTGCTTTCTAGCTCTTATAAGAGGGATTAGCACATCCTCTTGATTCTTGCGAAGCTGGAAGAGTTCTTCCCAACGCTTGCGGAAAAATAGCTTACCCACTCGCGGCCAAAAATTGAGTATATTGAATCGGTTAAAACTCAGAAGCATTTGACGCTGCACGGTTTCAATTTCGTTGATCTGATTCTCTTTCACCTTATCCCCAAAGCACATGAAAACAAGCAAACAAAACATGGCGTACTGGAAATGATCGACGACACGGACGGCCTCACCGGATTTCGATTGGGACTTCAATCGGTCAATAAGGATTTCCAGGACCCACTTGCGAGCAGGGACGTACGACTTCACGCGCGAAGGGTGGAGGATTTCCGAGGTGAGATTGCGGCGGAGGAGCCGCCAAGTGGGGCCGTAGGCGGCGGAGCTGATGTTGTGCTGGTTGCTGCTGATGATTTTATTGGTGGGGAGAGCGCGGGGGCGGTCGGCAAAGACGGCGCCGTTTTGGATTAAGGCTTGGTGAGCGATGGAGCGATCGGCGACGAAAATAGCAGGTCGAGACCCGATTCGGAGAGTGACCATGGGTCCGTACTGGGAGTGGAGGTTTCGGAGGATGGGTTCGAAGTCGGAGAAGGATTTGCGGAGCCATAGCAATCTACCGAGGACGGGAACAGTGGTGGGTCCAGGAGGGAGGTTGAGCGGGGGTTTTGTGGAGGGGGAGAGAAGGGAGAGGAGGGATTTGAGGAGAGCAGAAATGCAGAGGGCAATGAGGATGATGAACCAGGTCTCCATGTGTGTGGACGAAGGCTTGCTGGGCGTGGACTGGAGAGATTTATAGTCTGTTTTGCGTGGTCATAATTAAAGCCCAGAGGAGGTCGCAAGGAAATATCTCAGATATTGAATTTTGACGGGCATTTTGTAAACTTCGTCAGGGGGGTTTCATACAATGTCTCAGGTGTTGATTATTGGTTCCGCGCCTCGTGGGAAAGCCAATCAGATGAGGGGTCTTCGTCATCACTTACGGACTACTAATTTTTCTCCCATTTTTTTATGGGTAGATTGTGGATAACGCTGAATTATAGGGATGTCCGTAGAAAACCTCTTACCTTTAAAATCAAGCAATATTTTTTTAAAATGTTTAAAATGAAGTAATGTTGGAAATGATTTTAGAAATCATCGCTTGATTTTGAACATTACAATGGTTTCCTATCAACCCTCATATTTTATAGGATTATTTATAATTTATAATTTATAATTTATTATTATAATTATTTTGGATGAAAAGAAAGCTTTATTTATTTATTTTATTACTCTGTAAAGAAAATAAACAGTATTATTGCTTTGCCATTTACCATTTATTATACCATTTATTTATTATTACTATTCGTTATTAATTTTTTGGATGAAAGATAAGCTTTATTACTATTTAAAGAAAATAAACAGTACGAGTAACTTAACATCAAAAATAAAAATAAAAAACTACATTTTCCGTCCCACAAAGATACATACAATTTTTTTTTCCCAATCTCAAGTGAAAAAATAGTACTTTTGATAAGAAAAAAAATTTAATAGGTGATGATTCATTGTGTTAATGATTTTTTTAATTCTTATTTTTTTTTTCAAATCGTGTTCTGTAAGAAATATCTATCTATTTTTGAGCAAAGATTCTCTCCATTGCATTGGACGGTCCATTAAAATCTGAACCATTCATATTATATAGGTCTCATATGTTTTGGTAGATCCCACATGTTTTGAATGATCTAGATTTTAATGGACTATCCATTAAATGAAGAGAATGAAACATAAAATATGAATGTGGGGTTTGCCAAATGAGGAACATCCCACAACAAAGGAAAAGCAACATTACTTGGAGGATCATTTATGACTTGGAATCTACCAACAAATTTTGCACCCACTTTAGTGAATTAATCTGCACATTTTTTTTTTCCTTTTTATTTTTCGGACGTTGAGAAAAACAAAAAATAAGAAACAATTAAAAGTGGATTCCTCATCAAAGTCAAAGATCTCTAAATGCTCTAAGTGGATCCCACATAAAACGTCAAGATCTCTAGAAGCTTTGAAGGGTGCACAAGTTACTTTAGATTCATTGCTACGCCGTATTGAGATAACCTCAACCCTTCATCTCGGATTTTGACAACTCAAATTATATGATTCAAAATGTGCTATTTTTATTACCAAAATACCTTCGTAAGCATATTTTTAATTTTTAATCTGAGTCGTCGAAATCCGAAATAGACGGCTGAAATTACCTTAGCATAAAATTAAAAAATAAAAAATAAAAAAACCTCAGAAATCACAACACACCACATCTAGGGTAGGAGGGAAAGGCTTAGCCAGTGAGCCGCCTACTTAGCCCTCGTAAGGGCACAAGTGAAGATCCACAGAAAAGATGGTTCAGTCTGTAGATCTACTGTCATCCATGGGCAACGCGATTGCACAGGAGCTCGCTTAAGCTTTAAAGTGGATTTGATAAAGTGATATCCACGTCTTATTGAATAAATCCTTGATCTTGTGTAACGCCGAACAATGGAGTCCTTTGTGATTCAATCTGCTTGGAGGCATGTTGTGAATTGAATTACTTCTATTGTGGGGTGGTGGTCAAAGATTGTTGAGACTTGAGAGACTAGACAAGTTCCAAGTACTGGGAAAGTAACGTCCTCTAGGGATTTGAACCCAGAGAGCTTGAGGATTGTGAAGAGTCTCCATGCTTGTTTTGTGAGAAGAGCAAGGTTGAAGGATTGAAAATCTTTGAAGCTCCTACTCCACGTACACTCTTTGACCTAGTTAGATTTTCCCACTTAACCCAGTGGATTTTCCCTTCCTGGTTCTTCTGTCCCCACCAAAATTTAGCAATGCAGGAACGAAAAGTGGGAGCAGAGACTTTGGCAATTTTAAGGGCAGCCAGGGATCCATTTTGATTGGCTTGTGTGGTCATGTGGGAGATGCAGCCCAAAATATGTTTAGCATATTGCAAGTAACAAGCATCTAGCGACCAAAACCATCGTCATATATGGCTCAAACAAGCATTTTTGTCTCCCTCAAAATGAGAATATAGAGTAATCCTTCCGTTCCTAATTGACTATCTTATTTGAAAAACCAAACTTCTTTAGAAAGTTTTATTAAATGCTTCATATCAATATATATGTTTTAACATTTTAATTTTTCTTTCTAAGTGTATAAAATGTTGGAAAAATATAGAATAATTTTTTAATGATATTTTAGGAAATGAAAGAAAAAGAATTATTATCATTTTGAATGTGACAATAATTTTGAAACATTTCAAAAACATAAAAACGATTCATAAAATATAAACCAAGGAGTACAAAATACAACGTATTATTGCACGATGGGGTCATGGGAATAGTATTAATTGCAGATATAACCGAAACGATATCATTAACCATATAGAGTATTAGTACTCTACCATGATACCATCAAACCTCATTACCTCCTAATTTAACCTCGGAGATATGTGGGCTCTCAATGGATTCTTCATAACCACAGTGAACTCTTGCTTCTCTGACAAATCAACATCATCTCCAGCTGCAGCCTTCCATTCAAAATTCCATACCAAATTGGCCACGAAATACTCCAAATGAAGCATTGCCAATCCATAGCCTGGGCAAATCCTCCTCCCCGCACCAAACGGCATCATTTTAATCTCCCTACTCCCTGTAATATCAAACACTTCACCTTCAGCACCACCATTGCCACTCAAGAAGCGCTCTGGCTCAAACCCCATGGGATTTTCCCACACCTTTGGGTCCCACCCTATCTCTGCTACCATAAAATTGATAGTACCATTTTTGGGTACGACGTAGCCATCCAGTGTCACATCTTGAATCACAGAGTGAGGCAACACAAAATGCCCAGGTGGGTGACGCCTTAGCCCTTCCAAAATCACAGCTTTCAAGTACGGCATCTTCTGTAAATCATCCTCCTTCACCTATTCCTCTCCTTCCCGCGCAACCCCTTTAATCTCTTCAAAGAGCTTGGCCTGAACATGTGGGTATTTCACCAAATTGGCCATGATCCACTGTAACGCCGTCGATGTTGTATCGGTGCCGGCGTTAAGAAACTCAGAGCACAAACTCACAATCTCTCCTTCATTGAGCTTCCTCTTCTCATCGGGTAGTTGTAGATCAAGCAACGAATCGACGTACGAAACGATGAACTCACTTTCGTCTTCTTTGAAATCCTCTTTCGCTTTGCTCTGCCTCTCTTGTTTGGCCTTCTTTCTAGCTCTTATAAGAGGGATTAGCACATCTTCTTGATTCTTGCGAAGCTGGAAGAGTTCTTCCCAACGCTTGCGGAAAAATAGCTTCCCCACTCGCGGCCAGAAATTGAGTATATTGAATCGGTTAAAACTCAGAAGCATTTGACGCTGCACGGTTTCAATTTCGTTGATCTGATTCTCTTTCACCTTATCCCCAAAACACATGAAAACAAGCAAACAAAACATGGCGTACTGGAAATGATCGACGACACGGACGGCCTCACCGGATTTCGATTGGGACTTCAATCGGTCAATAAGGATTTCCAGGACCCACTTGCGAGCAGGGAAGTACGACTTCACGCGCGAAGGGTGGAGGATTTCCGAGGTGAGATTGCGGCGGAGGAGCCGCCAAGTGGGGCCGTATGCGGCGGAGCTGATGTTGTGCTGGTTGCTGCTGATGATTTCATTGGTGGGGACAGCGCGGGGGCGGTCAGCAAAGACGGCGCCGTTTTGGATTAAGGCTTGGTGAGCGACGGAGCGATCTGCGACGAAAATAGCGGGTCGAGACCCGATTTGGAGAGTGACCATGGGTCCGTACTTGGAGTGGAGGTTTCGGAGGACGGGTTCGAGCTCGGAGAAGGATTTGCGGAGCCATAGGAAGTTGCCGAGGACGGGAACAGTGGCGGGTCCAGGAGGGAGGTTGGGTGGGGATTTTGTGGACGGAGAGAGAAGGGAGAGGAGGGATTTGAGGAGAGCGGAGATGCAGAGGGAGACGAGGATGATGAACCAGGTCTCCATGTTTGTGTCTATCTGTGGGGGAAGACTTGCTGGCAATGGACTGGAGATACTAATAGTCTGTTTTGTGTGGTCATAAAGTGGGGAGAAAAACTTCTATGTAACTGTGACACGGCCACGTGGTATCACGGGCCAATCAGAAATAAACAAAATAGGAGTATTAGCATATTTTCTGAACCCACATTTTTACTCTGCTTGTTTCTGATTGGCCGGTGATACCATATGGCCGTATCACAGTTACATGGAAGTTCTTCTCTAAAGTAGGGGGAGGACCACAGGGATTTGGATTTGCTCAAGTTGGGGTCTTCAACTTGACGCTCAATTTAGCGTTAGATTTCGGACACGTGGGGGGATGCAATCATCAACGACTGGGATGAGGAGTGCAACGAAATTTCTCAGATATTGGGTTTTGATGGGCATTTTGTAACCGTGCGCCATGCGTAAGCCTATTTGAGAAGGGGTTTTCGTCATTATCTTAAGTAGGGAATACTAATTTTTTCCCCTCCTTTTTTTTTTTTTTTTAATTGCTATTATTATTAATTTTTTTTTGTATGAAAGGGAAGTTTTATTTATTTATTTTATGAGAAATGATTTTTAAGACCAAAATCATATACCGACATGTTAGTCGAAATCAGTTAACTAAAAAGAAATAAATAAATAAATAAATAAACTAAAAACTGACTGGCAAGAAAAGTAGACTGATTGCCTTTTAAAGACGCTTGTGAGTGTCCTTCTTCAAAGGCCTGTGATGCCTTTTTGGAGAGAGAGAGAGAGAGGAAGGAGAGTGTGGGTTTGACGGAATTATTGAGAGTTTTTAACTTTTTGTATTAAGTCGGTTTACCGTCAGCATACAGTCTTCGGTTCGTATAGTATAACTCTTATTTTATTATTCTGTATAAAGAGAATAAACAGTGCAAGTAAGTTAGCATAAAAATTAAAAAAAAAAAAAGAAAAAAAAAGAAAAGAAAAAAAGCCCTACTTTTTCGTCAAAGAAATGATCATTTTTGCTTTTTTATTTATTTATATTTTTTTTCAAATCTCAAGTAGAAAAATGGTACTTTTGATAAAAAAAAAACTTAATAGGCGATTAGTCAATACAATTATGCCTTTTTTAAATTAAAAAAAAATTTGTGTTTTCTCTGAAACATACTTACCTATTTTTATAGGACGAAAAAAGTAAAAAAAAAAACATAACTAAAAAAAAAAAAATACAAATGTGGGGTTTCCCAAACCAGGAGCATCCCACAACAAAAGAGGAGCAACATTATAAGGAGGATCATCTATGACTAGGAATCTACTAACAAAATTTGCACCCATTTTAGTAAATTAATCAACACTTTTTTTTCTCTTTCCTGGACGTTGAGAAACAAGGCGAAGAAACCAAAATAAATAAAAAAACAAGGGGAAATTGGCGATTAGTCCACTTTTTGGTAAAATATTGGCAATTAATCAAGTAAAAGTTTTTTTAAGTTAATTAATCAAGGAAACTGAACTTATTTATCAATTAGTCACACATTTTTTAAAAATGCCTAGTTTACCCTTATTATTATTAAGGGCACTCCCTTTTTTGTTATTAAGGGCACCTATGTAACTAACTTAGCCTTTTAGTATTATAAGTTTTAAAAGCTTATAACTTACAATATACATATTCGTTTAAAAAAAATATTATATTTTTGGAATCTACTTGTCAATATTTTCGAAAAAAGATCCATATTGATTAGGTAATTATTAAAAAAAATTAGAATTGAAAAATTTTACTACTTGACACAGTCTAACGTAATACTTCATAAAACTGTAAAATTTTACTACTTTACGAAATAGTAAAATTTTACTACTTCAATAGTAAAATTTGTAATGTAGTAGTAAAATTTTACTACTTTACGAAATAAATTTTACAGCAAATTTTACTACTTCGAAAGTTAGGCATGCAAGTGCGCGACAAGGGCCTAGTTAGCTTCTTGTAAAGATGGGGGGGAGGAGATAAACCAAACTCTAATTACTCCTCTAGTTTTCCACCTCAACCATAGGAAAAGGAAAATAATGCATTGATGTTTTGATTGTTAAACCATTTAAAAAATAAAAAATAAAAAATAAAAAAAAAGAAAAAAAAAGGAAGAAGAAGAAGAAGAAGAAGAAGAAGAAGGTGCTTTCATGATTAGAGCTAAATAGGGGCAAGGGTTCTCAATGTTCTTCTTTGGACAAGGAAACATTTTGTTGTCTAATATATGATGTATTGTTCACATGATGTCATAATGGAAGCAATTAATAAAAAATTGAAAAAAACTTGAATAAAAAGGCTAGAAAAATAACACGCTTACCAGAGAAATTTTTAAGTGCAAAAATCAAAGGAAGAAGGAAGACAAATACAGACTGCTCTTGGAGGGGTAGTTGCTATTGCTCTTTTTGTAAATGTGCAGTAAAATTGGCAGCATCAAGGGTTTCGGATCTGGGAGGATCCTCCCATTAGTCCTTCCATCTCACATTTTCATCAGGATTGCTTTGATTTCACAAATCTAGATCTAGTCCTCGTCGCCAGAGATCATCCCCGTAGAGTGATTCTCTCTATGGTCGTGGGTAGGTAGGCAAGGATGAAGAAAGAGATAAAGGAGAGGATCTTTTGGTCAGTAATGAACCAAATGGACTAAATGAATTAAAAAAACACTTACTTGACTAATTGATAAATAAATGTTATTTACTTGACTATTGGATAAATCCCCCAAAAAACAATTAAGAGTGGATTCTGCATCAAAGTCAAAGATCTCTAGATGCTCTAAGTGTATCCCGCACAAAAAGTCAAGATCTGTGGAAGCTTTGAAAGGAGCACAAGTTTGGATTGAGTGCGCGCCAAGTCGTATTGCGATAATCTCATTCATCTTGGATTTTGACTATTCAATTTATATGATTCGAAATGTGCTATTAAAATTATCAAAATATCTTTATGAGTATATTTCTTATTATTTAATTTGAGTCATCAAAATCTGAAGTGAACAATTGAAATTATCTTAGCATGAAAAAAAAACTCAGAAATCACAACACACCATGTACATCTGGGGTAGGAGGGAAAGGTTAGCTTGAGAGTAGAGACGGAACTTATTGAGGGCTAATGGGGGCTACGCCCCCCCCCCCCCCCCCCCCAAACTTTTTTTATTTTTATTTTTATTTTTTGAGGGTCCATATATACACAAGTTATTTCATATGAATCACCCCTTTATCATCAATTATGTGCATGAGAGAATACATTAATGCAGCTATACTGTGAAACAAAATTGATGATATTCTTTCTTCTTTTTTTTTTATCTTTTTCTGCAAGTTAAAATAGGTTTGCCAAGTTGTCTCCAATTCATAAGAAAAAAGTAATTATGCCAATATATGCATAGCATGGCTTTTAAATTTATATCTTAAATATTAACTAATACCCAATGAGTTGTGGCCTTAGTTGTCTTTAGGTAATTTCTTGAGAGAATGTTTTTCACGATTTAAAAGAATGTTGAGTTCCATTTTGATAAATGATTGAGTTGAAATATAATAATATATTGAAAAACAATTATGATGTGTCTTTTTATTCATTTATTTATTTTTTCTTTATAGATTTTTTTTTTTTTTTTTTTGGGTTAACATTGAATAGGTGGTACCTAGTTTTATTCTCCATGTATTAATATAATCTTGAGTCTTAGTATAGATCTCATTCTAAACAGGTAAAAAAAGACTTAATTCATACTTTGGCCCCCCTAAAAATAAAATCTTGGTTTCGTCCCTGCAGGCCCAGTGAGTCACCTACTTAGCCCTTGTAAGGGCACAAGTACACCCACAGAAAAGATGGTTCGGCAATTTTCACTATGCGCTTGCTTTTTTACTTGTGTTTTACCTGTTTTTATTTCTAATGGTGCTAACCCCAAAGGATTAGTATATAAAGAAGAATCGTTACCTGGAAAGGTCCAAGACGAATTTTATTAACTAGAGAAAAGTTTGGAGCTAAGTTATATATTAGGAAGGTGTTAGGTATTTAACAATGTCCGGTAATAAACCGACCCTCATTTTGTATTTCATTGACCATGTTTAGTATTTTAATTTAATCTGGATCACTTTTTAATCATGCAACAGATAAATAACACACACAAATGATAAGTTAATAACATAAGATAATAAATAAACAACTGATGGCAAAATATAAACAATAATTAAAACTAACAAACATACACATATTATCAATATGCGTATGCATCACAGGTCATGCATATGCATAGCATCATTAGTTCATCTTCTCCACAACGAAACCAACTCACCTACAAAAGTGATTAGTTCAAATAGATATTATATACAACAAAATCACAATTTGAACAACCTACACAATTCTATTATGAAATATACAATTTATATAAATTAATTAGTGTTCAAACCATCCCTCAAGTGTTTGTCAATTTAGCAGCATCTCTCCTGTCAAGCCAAGCAAATTATCTCCAATTCTCTCCTATTTTGTACTCTCTTTATTTCTTTCTCACGCTGTCCGTCCGTCTCCCCTATCTCTCAAATTCTCAGTCTTGTTTTTTTCCGCCTCTCTTTCCTTCTGTGGCCGTCCCTCCTCTGCTAATGTCCAACCTCTCCAAATCTCTCCAATGTCCAACCCCATCCATCCTGTCTCTCTCCCTTCTTTTATTTTTTTCCCTTACCTAATTCCCCCCACCTCTTCTTTGTCTCTTTCTTTCTTTTTTTCCTCTCTCCGTATCATCTCTCACATTCTCTCTTTTTCTCTTTGTTTTTTTCTTTCTTTTTTCCTCTCTCCTTCTCATCTCTCACATTCTCTCTTTAAGGGCAGCTGGGGATCCATTTTGATTGGCTTGTGTGATCATATGGGAGATGCAGCCCAAAATACGTTTAGCAGATGGCAAGTGACAAGCATATATCTACCGGCCAAAACCATCGTCCACCATATAGGAATTGCAATGAAAAATAATGGCACCATGTTGGTGGTGATGATTGTTGTGATAGGAGAGAAGGGGGATAACAGCTTGGACATTCACTGCAATTTATTACTTTTAGTACCACCATCACAGGCGGCGAGTTGGAGCCCGTAGCCAGGTTAGTACTCCAGCCCATATTTTTATATAAAAGGCAACTATCCAAAGGTGATTGTGGTGAACTGGTGATATGCTTCAATCGAGCTACTAGGGTCTTGTTCGGGTCATCTGCTGATGAGTTTCTTGACTTTTCCAAGCTTCACCCATTAACTAGTACCTCTTTTTCCTCCTGACATTCTCTTTTAGAAGTTAGTCACTCTGAATGGAAATGAGAAGTAGGGTGTGTTTGGAAGCAACCTCAAGGGAACATGGCTTGTAAGAGCCACTTGAATGATTTTTTATGGAGTGAGGCTATTGCCACCACATAAACTATTCAAAGCTCCCATTAATTTACACTTTTTGAGGTTTTATGAAAAATATAAAAGGTTTTTAGAACATTGTTCACTAGAAAACATCATTCTGAACAACTTTGTAGAATAAATTTTTTTCAAAATCTATCATTTAAGCAGACTTTTTGATCATTTACAATCTCTATTTCATTTTTCATGAAAAATTGCCAAAAAGTATGCTTAAATGACAAATTTTGGAAAAACTTTTTTCTACAAAATTGTCCGGAATGATGTTTTCTAGTAGACTATGTGATTAGTTTTCATAAATTTTTTTAATATTTTTCATAAAACTTTAAAAATATAAATTAAATGGGAGGCTTAGAGTATTTTATGTGGTGGCAATAGCTTAACCCTTTTTTATGGCTCTTTGCACTTGGTTATTATGTTTGGAAGCAACTTTTTCTTGACATTCCTGTCGTAGATGATCTCTCAATATGTTAAGCAAGTTGCGTTTCATCTTATGATTCTATCTCATAACGAGAAGGGTGGTGAAGAATGTATGGTTGGCAGTGGGTTCCCTCCAAGGAAAATGTTAAACAATATACAGTAATTCACAAAATCTTTGTGCTTGGATGCTCATAAGAGAGACAGGGAGTTTCAATGGGTGCTTTGTCAGATTGTTATTCTTTTTTTTTTTTTTTTTTTTTTGGGTGGGGGGGGGGGGGGGGGGGGGGAATAGATCCCAACATCAAAAGATTAATTTTGGTACAATATTCTGTTTTAAAAAATAAAAAACAATTCGTACAATGTTTGACCCTTTTTTATTAAAAAAAAAAAAAATACTGAGACGGCAAAATTATTAATTCCACAACACTGCAATAGTACTTTAGTAGCTATGGAGACTGGAACAATGATTTTGTCTCAAGCAACAAAGTGACCCTTATTATCTCTATTTTTTTATTTTTGAAACAAATATAATTCATTAAAAGCAAAATTGTTTACATCTAGAAATAACATGATTTCAATAGTCCCTAAGATTAAATTCTACTCCATATAACTTTATAAAAGAATCTACATTCTTTAATATTGATATTATTAGGACAATGATAATCCAAATTGGCAATACATTCAGTCATTCTATTTGTTTGCCTATATATATAATAGCCACTTAATGAAATCGAGTCAAGAGATACTTAATATCTTGAACAAGATTAGTTATGTTCCAATGGAATTGATATATGTTACAAATTAGTTATACATTTTTGGTATGTTTGGATTTCGGAATTAATTCACAGAAGAAATGAAAAACGTGATGGCAGGACACTGAAAATTACTCGCAGTTCATCTTCTTTGGCAAATTAGTATTAATTTTTGAACAGTGCTATTTCAGGTTCATAAAATACATTCCCAGATTGGAAACCCAGAGTGAAGAAAACAGGCAATTGTTTCTGTTTCAAGGGGGGCAAATGCTCCCTCTGGCCTCTGCGTGGCTCCGACTTGCTTACCTGTGGGTGGTTCCACAGCACAATATGGACCAATAGTGATCCACTGATAGGCATTTGGTACCCGCTTATGAAAAAACAAGGGGCAACTTGGTACCCAGTGTAAGCCAAATAAAAATTAATTAAATACAAATCTAATTATTTTGTGCTGAAAATTTCCACACTAGTAGTAATGGTAGGTAGGTTCCTTGTCCTTCATTTTAATCTACCTTTTTTTTTTTTTTTTTGGGTAAGAAGGAATAGAACTTCATTTATAACATATAATCTACTTTCAAAATGAGAATATAGAGTACTCCCTCTGCTCCTAATTGATTATCCCATTTGAGGGAAATAAGCGAAAAGTCCATTTACAAAGAAACATTGAAGCAGAAGTTTTTCTAATTTTCTTGTATGGCCACAAGTCCAAAAATATCTTTAAACCTAATGTTTCATGCAAAGTTAGAATTGGCTTTTTATTTAATGCCTTTTTTGACTTCTCAACTACTATGGTAAAGACCTGTCAACTGTTATAGTAAGTATTCAAGGTATTAATGCATATATTATGTTATGATATTTTTTTGAATTTTCCCTACGATTAACTGAATCAATTAATATCCATCAATAGTTTTCCATCTCGATTGTTATGATAAGCATTTAAGGTATTAACACTTATATTCTGTTGGGATATTATTTTGAATTTTGTCCCGTGATTCACTCCACCAATGACAAAATTTCCATTTTTAATGTTTATCAATTATTTTTCCTCCCAACCGTGATAGTAAATATTCAAGATATTAATGCTTATATTTTGGTAGGATAATATTTTGAATTTTTTGCGACGAATCCACGATTCACACAATCAATACAAAATTTCCACATCTAGCAAACAATTACATAACACATTATGTGAGTAAACAAAAATAGTTACATGTATTGCTTAATTAAAAATTTGTTTTACAGATTAGTTACATGCATGTACAGAGTATTTGTATTTGTTTCATTCACAAATACCAAAAAAAAATAAAAAAATGAAACTGATACATAGGGAAGTAACTGTTTCAAGATTTTCAAATTACACATTGAAAAATCCTACTCCTAATTATAGAGATTGCACAGGAAATTGATATAACTGTTTAGTTCGATGTAACAATTTGAAAATACATGGAGGAAAACGTTACCACATATCATTGAGTTAATTGATTCGAAGGTTATGGGAGGATAATCTAGAACAAAATCTAGGCACGATCCTTTCCACTTATCATGAAACTAAAGTGAGATGTAACATTTAAGATGTCTTCAAATTATATATAAGGGACGTATTTGTCCTTAAATAATTATGTAGACTTACGATTTTAATTTTTTTTCACTTGGACTTAAGCCCCCACAAGTTAACAAATTTAGACTTTTCCCCAAATACCCTTTGAAAAAACATGCATCTTTAGAAAATTTTATTAAATGCTTTCACATCAACATATATGTTTTTAACATTCTAATTTTCTCTTGAAGTATACAAACATTGGAAAAATATATAATAACTTTTTAATGGTATTTTAGGAATTGAAATAAGAAGAATAATTGACATTTTAAATGTCACAATAATTTCGAAACATCTTTAAAGCAAAAAAAAAAAAACAAAAAAAAGACTAATAAAATATGAATAGAGGAAGTACAAAGGGGAAATATGCCAAAAGTCCAATTTAAAAAATTCATACAATTAGCAGTCTTGGTAGAATTTTTATACAGCCCCAAGTCCACAACGATGCTCAAACAATGATTTGTTGGCTGATTTTTTCTCCCAAATTCCAACCTTGCCCATATTGGTTGTTATGGTAAGCAATCAATGTGATTTCCCACATTGATTGTCATTAATTTGACCCTATTTTTTCTCCGCACATTTTCTATAATAAATAACAGTTTTCCTTTTTTATTACACTCAAACGGATTTTGCCACCTTCTCACAAACCTTTTCAATTAGAAAGAACCTACCATTTTAACACCAAAATCCCCAAATCTGACGTTGCAAACCCCCCCCCCCCCCCATCAACAAATGGATTCAAATCAACCATAACCCCAAGCATAGTTACATGAACTTGTCGGATATTAGAACAAATGCTTACAACAACCAAGTAATAGTTCACAGCGATCAAAATCCCAAATTTGACAATGCACAATACCCTCCAAACTAGGCATTCAAATAAGATAAATAGTTACATAAACTCGTGGAAAACAAAATCTTTACAGTTACAACCAACTAGTACCTATTTACAGACATCATGTAACTATGTTCAAAAAGCTCATGTAACTAAAATGATATGATGAATCACACAAAACAATGCACACAATTAGCTCCATACAAAAATCGCCAAAAAAAAAAAAAAAAAAAAAAAAAGACAATCTATTGTGTAACTGCTACAACACGTCCGATTTCGTAACCATCTTGCCCAATTTTCAAGTGTAACTATTAAATCGTATCCATAGACACAAACCACCAAAAAATGACATTATTTTTGGGTACGTTGGTTTGGCTTAGCTACTTGCAGATTAAGAAAACATTGGTTTAGCTTTAATTCAGTTGCGTGATTTTTGAAATTTGATTATCAAAGTTATTGTGTCAAGAAAATCCCAAATTTTAGGGAAAGTTTGTGTTAGAAATTTTCAAAACAAAAATGGTTTGTAGTGAGGGGCAAGGGCATTTTCGTCATGTCCACTCTCAATGGACTTGAGGCTTCATTAGTTTTTTAAGGGAGACTTTAATCTGTACAAGTATGCAAAATTGGACTCGTGACCAATCACCCCTAAATTTTTCCACAAGACAACTATCTTCATTTATGAGGAATTGGTACGGTTGAGAGAAAAAGTGAAAGGGAAAAAAGGAAGGAATGAGGCATTTTCCTCTGTTTGGTTAGGAAAGAACACTAAAGGGAAGTGAAGTAAAAAATGGAGGGATGGTCTTTCTTTGTAGCCAACCAAAATTTTTCTTCCCAAAAGTAGAATGAAAAAGTGAGTATTACTTGGTCTTACAAGATGAATTCCCTTTTCCTTCATTTTTTTTTTTTTTTTGGCTTTATGAGGGTAATATGGTAAAATAATATAATTATTTCTTTTCATTCCTTTCCATCTTCTTTGTCTACCAAACAAAGAGAAGAGAAATTTTCCTTCAAACGCTAATGAAAATTGAATGAATTAGATGGGTTGAATCAGTCCTATATGGAACTCCTATCATGGTAGGCCCCAATTTTTTATGGTGTCGTGGCATTGACGTTGTAGCATATTCAACAATGTGGGGTGGGTAAGGTAATGAAGAAGAGCCCAACCCGAACACAAAAAGGAACGGCTATTGCCCTCCCCATTTTTATCACACCCCGCCTTTAGTTTAGGTTTTTAAGATTTTTTACAAAACATAAATAGTTTTTACAAAAATTAGCCACGTTGTCTACTAGAAAACATCATTTTGAACAACTTTGCAGAAAAAAGTTTTTCCAAAATCTATCGTTTAAATAAACTTTTTCATCGTAAAAGAATCTTCGTATGTCCATATCCATCTTCTTTACGGCCCAGTTTAGGTTTGCTGTAGTTTCAATTGTTCGGCATAATCAGAAGAGAATCAAAAACTGCTAAAAGTAGAAGAATATGGTTGGTATTTTTGTTTCACGCGTTATAACATGGAGGGCATGCTCATCATTACCCAAAGATTCATTAAAAGGATATCTGATTCATGCATAGCTTTTCTACCGAAATGGGGGGCCTTGCTTCTACCAAAATCACTTTTACAACCTATAATCACTTATGGGCAAGTCATCAAAATAAGCCTGAAAAATTATTTTAGGCCCTTTTTCCACTTCCTAAAACATACTATTCACTGTTGCTTTTGTTCCTCTTGCCCCCCTCCCCTCAAATATTTTTTTTCCTTTTTTTCAGGTAAGGGTTTTTCATTTTTCTTCAAATCCACCGTTTCTTCATCTCAAAAATAATTAGCAAAACGCAATGATTTTTCCGAACTTCACACTTCATCAAACCCATCTCAAATGCAGCATTTGCACTCCAAAAACACAATGATTTGGGCTCTTTTCCCTCCTCACTAAGATGCACCCACAAGGCCACAATGTACCATTTTATTTTCGGGTTAGGCTCTTCTTCATTACCTTATCCACCCCACATTGTTGAATTTGCTACACGTCAATGCCACGTCACTAGAAAAGATTGTGGCCTAGTATGATAAGAGTTCTATGTAGGACTAATTCAACCCATCTAAATCATTCAATTTTCATTAACATTGGAAGGACTGATGGAAACTTTTAGGCTCTGTTGGATCACAAAAAAAACAACGAAAAGAAAAAAGAGAATGCTTCATTTTAAACATTTAATTTTCACTTTTTAAAATTTTAAAATTTTTATATTTAATGTGTGGAATTAGTAGATCACCTCTGTTGACTATGTTATGAATTGACTGACCAAATTATGCTAAAAACACAGCCATGTCACCTTTAATGGCCATTGAAGGTAGAATAGTTGTGTAATTTGGATCACATTCTCCCTTTTATCCCTATTTTTATCATTAAATAGTAGTTAGCTGTTATTGTTATATTCAATATAGAATTTAATAGAGGTAGTTACTAGTAATTGTCATATTAAAGAATGAAAATAACTACTAACTACTACAACATAATGTTAATATGGATGATTAATCACCTCAAGTGGATCAAGTGGCAAAGCAAGTAGCCTCTGTTGTGACTTGTGAGGCTGAGTATTTCCATATTTTCATGACTATTCACAAATTAGGCCAATAATGCAATTTAAGCCTCGCGCCTAGACATGACTACTATTTTTTATTCTAATATATATTCTTTGCTAATGAATTGTGACTTGCTCAAAAGGCAGAATAAATTATTTGGAAAGATGGAATCTACTAATCCAGTAGGACCAGTGCCCACTTTTAAACGTAAAAATATAAAAAAGAAGAAACACGGATTACATAATGGTTAATTCATCTCAGAATCTTGTCTATCCCTCCTGAAATTAAAAATAATAATAATAATAATTCTAATGGTAAATATAAATTTTAATATCTTTGTAGAAGTTGGTTTTTTTAAAATTTGTTTTTAAAATAGATTTTTTAGTCTTTTATAATTTATTTTTTTGTGTTTCCAAACTTCTTTAAAAGCAACTAAAGAGGTGTGTTGGGCATTAATGAGGGAGTAAAAAAGAATTAATGAGGGAGTTCAATCTATAAATGTTCTAGACTCTGTAAAAATGTTAAAAATAAAAAAAAATAAAAATTAAGTGGGGTCCCACATGCTCCCACTAGGTGATTCGTTTGCAACCTAGTAAGTGTGTGATTGACCCGACAAATAATGGCTCAATACCGTTGTCCCCCCTCCCCCACTCTCTCTCCCTCTCCCCGAGGCTCTTCATTAAGATGACCAATTAGGGGCTAGAGCACTTAATCATCTCCTTGAGGACACGACACATAATGGGAAATTCTACAAAAACAACAAAAACAAAAAAAGAAACCCATAAAGTTTACATACACTGTTAACCACATTGTGGATGTTTCTTTTATAAGAACTGTCACGATCCGAAATTATGAGTCAAAGTCAATGGTGATAAAACGGGATTTAATTAATAAAGCATTTAATTTTTTTTTTTTTTTTGAACACATAGAACTTTGACTTTTCCAAATAAAACAAGTTTTATATCCATAAATAAGTGAGATTAAAATAATTTTTAACCATTATTTTACTAAAAATGCGGCATAACCCGTTTGTAATACGAGATAACCAAGTAAAATCCATAACTTGCTAAATAAAAATTGAAAACATTCATTCATATAGGGTATCATTGCCTACCTCATATTCCACATGGTTCCCAACTCGAACTCAATATTACAATTCTAGAATAGTAGAATATATATCACCAAGATATTAAATTACATTCAATCCTAAATAAATACATCAATGATCCATAGCCTATCACAAATACGTATGATCCATTTTGTGCAATGCCTCACGAATCAATATGCAAGTATCTCATCAAAATACCTCAACTCAAACAACTTCTTTTTCTTTAAAAACCTAAAAAATTGTAGGGGGCCGGTGAGCTAACGCTCAATAGGTTACATATTTCTACAAAGTCTATTAAGGTTTTAAAATCCATTTAAAACCACAAGATACATAAAATACTCATACCCGTTCTATAGAAAATATCCAAGTCTAATTCTATATCATAGACAAGCCATAGATTTAAAGTATAAACTCATATTCGTTTTCATATTATTGTATTCTCATAAAACCTCCAAAAACTAATTGAATAAACAACCAATAAATACAATAAGTTATATACCCATAACTTAGTGTAAATGAATGTCATATCATGATAATGCAATATGCAACTCTATGTCCAATTACATTATTCCTCAATTACCAAACCACTCCTACATGAGTCTTCGCACGAAAACGGAGGATTTTAAACCCAACCTCCAAGAGGATAACACAGCACGTCATCCCTACTTGGAACCGCAGTAGCCTCTATTCGAGAACACAGCATGACATCCCTAACTAGGACTGCAGTACTCAAGGATCAATGGAGTAGAAAACACAGCAAGACGTCCTGTGACCGCAGTAATCCAACTCCAATGACCCCTTAATACTTTTATCAAGTAGTTATTAAATCAGTTTTTCAATGCATTGTTATGCCAACAATGAATGCCAATGCAATATAATTATGCCAATCATGTTAATAACCCCATAGCTAGCAAAATAAATTTCCCAACAATACGATATCCCCATAATATACAACAAAAAGTCTTAAACCATTATTTGGCATGTCTATGAATATTTCCCATTGTAAAATCACATAAATAATCTCATATGAATTGTTCCAACAATTTAAGGAAAGAAATAACCATATTTATCATTCTTATATTTTCGTTTATAAATCTAAATCAATAACTCAAATCGAAAAGTCTACAATTGCACAACTCTACTCAAAACATAAGCTTTTACATCAACCATGTCTAGAATACCATTTTTCTTTTGTAATCTCACAATTTGTACCAAAAGAAATTATACTCTCAAACATGAAACATATAATCAATGATTACTTGTGAAAATCCATTATCCAATATTTTTATAATTTTAAAAATATATTCAAAGTCAAAAGACCAAATCTGAAATTTCAGTGAACACAATTAGTGATACGTACAAATGAATTTTTATAATTTAATCCAAAAAGAAATAGGCTCTGAGGTTTATATTCCTTAAAAGAATATCAAATATATTTTGTAACCTCAAAATTTAGTAGAGAAATACCTAGTAAAACTCATTCAAAATTATTTTTCAATATGGAGTTGCTGTTGCCCAACAGAATTTCCAGATTCAAGTGTCCCACGAAATAATTACACCAAAAATACCAAATGGTCCCCAAATGCCACGAAAATTTGAAGGATGTTAGCCCAACAAGTCAGTGATAAAATACAATTTGTTTCACCTCAAAATCATAAGTAAAATTAAAGTTATGAATTAAATGGTAAAATGGGTTCGTGCTGTCAGCACCGTACAAATCCACACGTAAAATGATTTAGGGGTTACAAAACCATATCAAATAGAACTAATGAAGCCTTAACACTTCCATAAGCTCGTATAACCAAAACTATATATGTATTGTACGGGGTTATTTTCCGTACGATGAATGCTGGTTTCTTCCGAGTAGAGCTGCGCCTCCACCAATGGACTGGCCTGCACACAATAAACACACCATTAAGGGATGACCGAAGTGAGTCCGGTCGTCACCTCTCCGATGCCGAAGTCAGTCGACTGTATATGGCTCAAAGGAGGATTTTAGACTAGGGTCTGTGTACAGCCTACCTCTGTTAGGCTTAGAACTGTTCTATTTATATCCGTACATTGATCTAACCATGGTTTGGTTAGATAGCGGTTTTCCTTTGGTTGAGTTTAACCTGAGTTTAATTGATAACTGTGTGACCATGGTTGGCTTGACCATAGTCAGCTTTGAACCGTAATTAGGATAACTGCCTACCCGTTTGTTATGCGATAGCTGTTTTACTCACGTGTTTCCTTCATATAGGGCCTGGATCCGTTACCCATTTTAGTTCGTGATTGAAAGAGTTCGAGTTGGCTTAGCTGTCATGGCTGGTCTTTCAGATTCTGATCTTCAGCTCGGGTCATAAAGGTTAATGGCAGTTTACCGTGCTGATATACTCTAAGCTCGGGGTACATACATTGCATGTTGCTGGACTTACTAGTTCGAGATCACGAAGTGCCGAATGTTCACCTCGGGATTTATCCACACATGTATATACAAAACTTCAACCTAGTATTTTATATTGGCATAATTACACGTCAATACATACATATAAACATTCCAAATAACACAATAATTCATAATAGGTTCCAAGATTCATCAATGAACTACAAAGATCTAAAATTTCATCTTCAATCCTAATAATACTCTCATTCCAAGAAAATAAATTAAGCAAGGCTCCATTTTACATACATGCATGTAAATAATAATTTAATTAATCATCCCCTTTATCATAATCCATATTCTTATAACCTAAAATAGATGAATATGTTTTTGTATGTTTGAAATCCATAATCAAAAAGGAATTTCACATGTAACCTAACCCAATACAAGGAATACAAGAGGGGTTTCAATACACATGAGGTTTCCTATCCCAAAATACAAATTTCTCCCAAAAAATCACAAAATCATGAAAAATAACTTCATAATAAAGAAAACAATTCCATAGTTCACAAATATCCTCAATTTACCAAGAAGAAATATGAATTTACCTTTGTAAGATAAGAGAATAGAAGGAAAAAGCTGGAAATTTGATGCAAGAAGAGCCCCCTTTGGTGTTCGTACAAGGGCCGTACGGTCCTCTTCTCTTCTTCTTCCCTTCTCTCTCTTTATCTCTCTCTAATAAGGCAGATCTGGAAAATGAGGGTAAATGGGCTGTTTTGGCTTTTAAAGAGTTAAATATAAGTGTTTTCTACCCTTTGGACAAGTGTCTAACATGTAAACATAAGTTGGGCATGTGTTCTACTAATTGGGCTCTCCCAACTACAACTAAGATAACACTAGGTTTAAAATGTATTAGGCCCAATATAAAATAAAGACTCAAATATAACATAAGGTTTAGGTCCACATATAAAAATGTGAAAGTCAATAGTGCTTAATCCCACTAATGTCAAATAACACATAAGGCCAACTAAATTTTAAAACTTTAGGACCCACAACAATTAAAATAAAAACATTCCAAAATAATTATCATATATAACACACAATAATTAATATCAAATTAATAAGTAACAGTAGTAGTATTGACCTTCCCGAAAATAAAATAAAATTTTGTACATGTCATCACAATTTAAAATTGACCCGTCTAAAAATAATTAAATAAATAAATAAGATAATTAAAGTCTTAACACCAAGTCAAAGCAAAATTATTTAACTTCCAATTAACGATCAAAACCAATCGCTAATGGATCCAAAATAATATAATTAATTCAAAATTAGAGTAGAGACATTACAAGAACTGTACGGAGATAAAATCCAACCGTGGAGATATAGTGAATGGACGGAGCTCCTTCACCGATCGAATGACCTGCAATCAATAAAATCGCTCGTCAGAAGGCGGCCGGAGTGTGTCCAGCCAAAACCTTTCTGATGATTAAGTCAGGTGACTTGTTATAGAAAGAGAAAGAGAGGAAATGGATTAGAGTTACTGTGCATCATCCCTTACTCAACAATGTACTGTTCTATTTATAGCCAGGTGTAGATGTAACCACGGTTTCGTTAGATAACGACCTTGGTTACATTAAGTCTAACTTGAGTTAGGTCCATAATAATCTAACCAAGGCTTGCTGACCATGGTTAGGCTCGAACCGTAGTTTGGGTCGCTGTCTGTTCCATTTGTTACGGAGGCTGTTAACCCGCGTGTTTAGTTCTGTATGAAGTTCGACCCGTGGTGGGTCTTTGGGCCATGGTAGACTCTTAAGCCCGTGCTGGAGAGCCATGGAGATCGGCCCGTAGTGGGCTCTTAATCCCAGATAGAAAGATGGTTGGCATGAGTGGCCTGTTCATTTAGGTGAGCATCCGCCGTGGCCCGTTCTTATTGCGTGAGTTGGGTTAGCTCGTGAATTGAGGATATTTCCCACACAAGAACCATTCATAGTTATACCCATCTTATTTTTCCAAACTTCACACTTTATCAAACCCATCTCAAATGCAGAGTTTTGCACTTTGAAAACACAATGTTTTGGCCCTTTTCCCTCCTCACCAACATGCACTCACAATGTACCATTTTCTTTTTAGGTCAGGCTCCTCTTTATTTCCTTACGGACCCCATATTATTGAATTCGATACAATATCAGTGTGATGTCACCATAAAAGAAAAATTAGGGCCTACCATGATAGGAGCTCCGTTTAGGAGTTAGGACCGATTCAACCCATCTAAATCATTCAGTTTCGATTAACTTTGAAGGATTGATGGAAACTTTTAGGCTCTATTGAAGCATAGAAAAATCAACAAAAAGAAAAAAGAAAATGCTTCATTTTCAACATTCTATTTATGTATTTTTTTTTAAAAAAAAATTTAAATTTAATGTGTGGAATTATTAGCTCACCTCTGTTCACTATGTTCTAAAGTGACTGACGATTTGATGTGTGGAATTAGTAGCTCATAGATATGTATGATCATTGGCACCCTCTTGGTCCGCTTGCCCAACGATTTGACTCTCGCATCATGTATGACGCTGCTTTTTCTTCCTAAGCCTGGTCAGCACAATCATCTCGAATCGTTATTGGTTCTTGCCTCTCACTATCATTGCTGATCTTACTGAAATTAGGGATGCAATCCCTTCTTCAATGAGACCTAATTCTCTTATCTTGGACAGGATTATGTGGAGTCCTTCTCCGTCTGGTTCTTTCTCCATCCAATCTGCTTGGAATGCTATAAGATCTCATCGTAATGAGGTGGACTGGTACAAAGTGGTTTGGTTTCCTAAATCCATAAGAAAACATGCTTTTATTCTTTGGTTAACTATTTAAGATCGTTTAACTACCAAAGATAAGCTTCTCGCCCGGGGGATTATTTCTAATGCAAATTGTCTATTGTGCCCGCATTACATTGAGAGTAGAAACCATCTTTATTTTGAATGCACCTTTAGAGCTGCTGTTTGGGAACAGATTTTTAGTAAGTTTGGTATCTATAGACATCCTAGAGTTTGGATTAATGAGATGTTGTGGATAGTACACAATTTAAAAGGGAATTCGTTCACGTCAAGCCTTCAAAAAAATTGCCTGGGCTGCCACTATCTATCACGTTTGGTGTGAACGTAATGGCAGAGATCAGGAGAATGTGTTTCAGCCTATTGGGAGCATTGTTGCCTGCATTGTGGATGACCTTCGGTTTAGAGCTTTGTCTTTTAGTAAAGTCAAAGATAATGAAAGAAATAGGACTCTTTGCTCTAATTGGGGCATTGATTAGTCTATTATTTGCTAGATGGTTTTCTATCTTCCCAGGTTAGGGGTTTTGCTTGCCCAGGCTATAGGTTGCTTTCCCGGGCAGTGGAATTTCTTGCAGGCTTGAGTTGTGGGCTTTATTTACTCTCGTTTTTTCTCTTTCACTTCAACACATCCTAATAAGCTCTCCAATGGCAGCTCATTGAGGTGTGTTTTTGGGCGATTTGACTTCTCTTTGTAAGCCGGTTGGCTTGTATTCTCTTCTTTCCCAAAAGAAGAAAAAAAAAAAAAAAAAAAAACGGGAGGATATTACAAACGGAAGCTTCTCCTTGTCCTTAGAAAGAAAGAAATATTCATTATTCAGCTGTCTCCTTCTCTCATTCTCCTTTTCGATTCTGCACAGTACCGTACACAAGCAATGTCGACTCTTATGTTTCCTGCAACTGCTTCCTCTGGCCGAAGACTGCGAGCAACTCAGAAAAGCCTTCGGAGGTCCTCCACTTTTACAATCTTCTCCCTATTATCCATGTCTAATTTCGATCAAACCATGTTTAGAATCTCTTCTTACCCAATTCAATTCAATTCAACGTTCCCGATTTCGCCAATCGTATCGGTGCTTGGTTGTCTGTCTGATCTGAGTATTTCAGATCCGACGATCTGTTTATGATTGTGATCGCCGTTTATTTTGATGGATGATGATCTTGAAAATGGCAGTGACTTGATACTGTTAAGACGATTCTGTCTGAGTACTTACATGTTAGACAAACCTGATTTTTGAGAATATATCATGTTTATAGATACTAGATATGGGCACACATGCGTTGCACGTGAATAATATATAAATAATAAAAGATATATGAAAATTAATAAATTCTCATATAAATATTACAATAGGTCAAAATTCCTTCCATAGTTAGGAGTCATGATAGGAATAAGAAGTTGGTTAGGAAACCTGCATAGTAGTGGAGGCTATATAAAATTCATGAAGTTGACGTCATTATCTTTATTTTTTTCTCCGTTTTTTTTCCTTATTTTTTATTGGAAAATAAACATTCTAAATTGGTTAAATAAATATTTAAAATTTAAAATAAGGATGTAATGGTTAATCAAAAGTTTTTCTAAGATAAGGAATTTTGTAGGTAGTATATATATATATATATATATGGTATAGCAAACATCAATGGATTATAAATTTTTGCAATTTTTCTGCCCTAAATTTACATGATTTAATTTTTTTTTATTTAAAAAAGAACTTTGAACAAAATCATCATCAATTTTTTGAATTAGGATAAAAAAATAACAACCAATTAGAGTTTGCCCCACCTGAACAAAGTTCTTGGCTTCATCCAATGGACTATGTGTACATAGCATGTGTGGATGAAAAAAAACTCACAAAACCAACGTTTGGACATGTTGAACAATCAGCATCGAGCAAGTGTATATTGTGGATGTTTTTACAATTACTAACATATCTATACTATTATACTATCCGCGCAATGCACTGGCAATGTTTTAGAAGATATATTATATAATTAAATACTTATGAGTGAATATATATTTAAAATCCATAAATTTCTACTATTAATGGGTTAGCTTCTTTGCTAAAACCAATTATTTAGAATGAAAGTAGGCATCACA
The DNA here is from genome assembly GCA_039720395.1 of Liquidambar formosana. Lineage (NCBI taxonomy): Eukaryota > Viridiplantae > Streptophyta > Magnoliopsida > Saxifragales > Altingiaceae > Liquidambar > Liquidambar formosana. The sequence continues at coordinate 30,998,647 of CM077827.1, read as the reverse complement.
AGTTTTGATTTGACGCTTATTTCACTAAAATCCAATATCATAGGAAGAAGAGATGAAAACTTGAAGTTTTCTGTACGTATTTGTATTAACTTTTCTGCAAATTGAGTTTTAATTGTAATGTTTCAAAATCGTGCTATGGAAGTGTAATTAAAATCGGGGATGACGCGTCAAAGTCACTCTTGGCAGACTACTAAATCCAAACAAAGTCATTTTTAAGCATATATACAATTAATTTGTAATAAGTTGACAAATATATCCTTTGTTTGGTATTACATTAGAAAATGATTACCAAAAAGTAATTTTGTTAAAAAAAACTCCAGAGCTTTCAGTTCCCACTTTACAGAACATAACATGCTGCCCCCATTGAAGATAATTCCTGACTTTGCTCCTGATCCGTAGTAGGGTGTCTTTTGCAAATGTGCTCCAAATTAAAGCTTGTTACTTACAAAAAAACAAAAAAAAACAAAAACAAAAACAAAAAAAAGAAAAGAAAATTCAACATGTTTTAAAAAATGCAAGCAACTTGTTATTTTAAGGGTTGCTTTTGCTTTATCAAGTGTGACCCCGATAACTTCTGCAAGGCAAAAAAGCAAAGAACAAAACAAAATCCATTTAAAAATAAAATATAATATGATAAGAAAAAGAAGAGAACTTGAATAATAAGAAAGCTTACCATTGTGTGTTTGATAAAAAATACTTTAAAGCTTAAGACACAGAACATTTGTATACGTGAATGTGAATTTGTTACTAACCTTCTCAGATTCGTTTGTGAGATCTCACACCGGCCTCCTGGTAAGCACATTGAAGTTGTAGTAGAAGAGACAGAAAAGAAAGTGAATGTATTCGACCCCAATGAATAAACAGCACGTGAACAATGAACTTAACCTAGACCTTTGGCCTCCATTAATCCCCGATATCATGCAAAGCTATCGCCCACTTGAACAATTAAACATTTGAGAAAACTAGGTGATTGATTCTTTGAATTCCTATTTTATATATTAAGGTATGTGTTTTAGAATATATCAAAGTAAATGTTTTAGAATTATAGTTTTCATATTCCTGTATATTTCTATTTATTATATAGGAATTACAGTTTCCATTTCCTTTGAATTTCTATTTGTGTTTTATATATTAAGGTATGTGTTTTAGAATTGTACTTTCCATATTACTATATTTCCTATATATGCAGAAGGGCGGGTAGTTGTGTATTTAAAAATTAAAATAAGGGTATATTAGTCAATCAAAAGTTTTTCTCACATTCATCTTTTTATAGGTAGTATAGATAATTGTATTTTTACGTAATTTTCTTACAAATGATGCATAGATCATACGTTAATTCAACTGCTGACTCTGTTTTGCTTGCTCCCCTGTTTTTTCTAAGGCTCTGTTTGTTTCCATGGATAATGTTCACTGGAAAATTTTCCGGGAGCAAAATTTCTTGATTAAGGCTATTATTTAGCTTTGGGGATACGACTTACGTAAAATATAATTTTTATATATTTCTTTCTTAGGGGAAATTTTTTAGGAGCAAAATTTCTGCTCTAAGGCTCTTGTTTCTCACAAAAACCATATTTTTTTTCTAGGAAATTAATTTCCTGCTAAACAAACAGAGAAAGTGATTTGTTCTTGTGAGTAGATTTATATGTTCAGTTTCTAATTGGTAGTTCAATGATCTGATTATACCATGCTCATATGAAGCTTCTTCTTTTCATGTTATTTAGTCCTTGAGTTTGTGATGGCATGATACACTAAAATTGGATAAGCTATGGCATTGCTGAGTGTCATTAAATTTCTTTTCACAGTATCCACTTTCTAGTGGCATGGTAAATAATCATCAATCATCACAACCTAAGAGGAAGAGAAGCCATTTTTTTTTTTTTTTTTTTTTTTTTTTTTTTTTTTTTTTTGACATTTGAAGCATTGAAGAACCAAGTGGAAGTGTGTTGAGAGTGACGAATATTAATCTGATCGGCACATCTTATAAAATTTTCAGTCTGGTGCTGGATTTCAACCGATAATAAGAGTTTTAACGTAATGCATCGTGTACATTTGTTCCTTATCTATTGTTGCTTCCATGGTTGAATACATTAAGAATCCGGCTAGCATAACGGTCTGCACTGCTTTTTTCAATGGATACATGTTTTGGCAAATGAAATTTGTGTATCAAGACAACTAGAAAAATCAACAAAAAAAGACACACCAAATATTTACGTGGTTCGGCTTGTAGCCCATGTCCATGAGGAAAGACGGCAAGAAATTTTACTATAGAGAATGAAGATTACAAGTTGTTTTGTCTCTCAAAACCCTAGCCCCCAAAATATACTAAAGAACTCACACTCTTGTCTTTTCTATTTACATGTAAGAGTCCCGTTCTTATAAAGACACCCTGATATAAGTTGAAAATCCTAACATAGTTGTCACATTAATTAACTTAATTAGGCATGGTAACATCTTCCTCTACATTTTTCGTGGTTAGAGTTTTCTGGCGAAGACGAGACACTGTTCTAGAACGATGCCCTGTTTGACCGAGCCGAAAGGATAATGTCACTATTCTCTTGCAATCCGAAGGTGCAATCAATTTCGTATATATTATCTTGCAAACTAAAAGTGCAATCAATTGAATAGTTGCATCAATTTCTTACATATTCTCAATAATTAGGAACAAGATTGTTGAAAGTGCAATCCAAAATAATTTCTCACGTAATTGTTTCATAAAACACTGTTATTCTTTGGAAAACAAATAACAAATACACTTAATTTTAGTTTTGTAATTTTGTTTTGTATTTGTGAATGAAACAATTACAAATTTTTTATTTTATTTTATTTTAATAATGTAACTGTTTTCATCCGATCTCTTGGAAAATATGACTAATTTGGGTAAAGTTACGAAACAAATACATGGAATGTCCGTGCTTGTTTATCAAATAGTTACATTGGAAAGATTTGTTTTCATAAAAAATGACAACTTATAAATGTACATGTTCCGTGAATTATGTCTAAGGATATTTACATATTGGATATCCAACAGTTACATTGAAAAAAGTTAGAAAAATCATTGATGGACATAAAAGGGAAATTGTGTTACAGATTGAGTGAATCGTGGGGTAAATTTCCAAAAAATATCCTAAGATTATATATAAAAATATCCTAAAATCATGAAATACTTACCATAACATTCATGAGGCCAAAATTTTTTTATGAACATTAAAAATGAAAACTACCGATTGAGAGAATCATGGATCAAAATTTAAAAATAAAAAATCCTAATAGAATATAAGCATTAATTTATTGAAATACTTATCATAAGTTCATAACATTCGTGAGGGCCTGCCATAGTAGTTGAAAGGGCAAAAGGGGCAATAAACAAAAAACCAAGTCCAACTCTTCCATGGAACCTTAACATTTAAAGGTGTTTTTCAACTTGTGGCATTACAAGAAATTTGGAAGGACTCTTGTCACAATCTTTTCTTGTAAATAAACTTCTCGCTAATTTTCTCAAATACAAAACACAACGTATTATTGTACAATGGTGTCATGGGAATAGTATTAATGACAGATATAACCGAAACGATATCCTTAAACTCCTAATTTAACCTCGGAGATATGTGGGCTCTCAATGGATTCTTCATAACCACGGTGAACTCTCGCTTCTCCGACAAATCAACATCATCTCCAGCTGCAGCCTTCCATTCAAAATTCCAAACCAAATAGGCCACGAAATACTCCAGATGAAGCATTGCCAATCCATAGCCAGGGCAAAACCTCCTCCCTGCACCAAACGGCATCATTTTAATCTCCCTACTCCCTGTGATATCAAACACATCCCCTTCTTTACCACCGCCACTCAAGAACCTCTCTGGCTCAAACCCCATGGGATTTTCCCACACCTTTGGGTCCCATCCCATCTCTGCTACCATAAAATTGATAGTACCATTTTTGGGTACAACGTAGCCATCCAGTGTCACTTCTTGAGTCACAGAGTGAGGCAACACAAAATGCCCTGGTGGGTGACGCCTTAGCCCTTCCAAAATCACAGCTTTCAAGTACGGCATTTTCTGCAAATCATCCTCCTTCACCTCTTCCTCTCCTTCCCGCACAACCCCTTTAATCTCTTCAAAGAGCTTGGCCTGAACATGTGGGTATTTCACCAAATTGGCCATGATCCACTGTAACGCCGTCGACGTTGTATCGGTGCCGGCGTTAAGAAACTCAGAGCACAAACTCACCATCTCTGCTTCATTAAGCTTCCTCTTCTCATCCGGTAGTTGTAGATCAAGCAACGAATCGACGTACGAGACGATGAACCCACTTTCATCTTCTTTGAAATCCTCTTTGGCTTTGCTCTGCCTCTCTTGTTTGGCCTTCTTTCTAGCTCTTATAAGAGGGATGAGCACATCTTCTTGATTCTTGCGAAGCTGGAAGAATTCTTCCCAACGCTTGCGGAAAAATAGCTTCCCCACTCGCGGCCAGAAATTGAGTATATTGAATCGGTTAAAACTCAGAAGCATTTGACGCTGCACGGTTTCAATTTCGTTGATCTGATTCTCTTTCACCTTATCCCCAAAACACATGAAAACAAGCAAACAAAACATGGCGTACTGGAAATGATCGACGACACGGACGGCCTCTCCGGATTTGGATTGAGACTTCAATCGGTCAATAAGGATTTCCAGGACCCACTTGCGAGCAGGGAAGTATGACTTCACGCGCGAAGGGTGGAGGATTTCCGAGGTGAGATTGCGGCGGAGGAGCCGCCAAGTGGGGCCGTAGGCGGCGGAGCTGATGTTGTGCTGGTTGCTGCTAAGGATTTTACCGGTGGGGAGAGCGCGGGGGCGGTCGGCAAAGACGGCGCCGTTTTGGATTAAGGCTTGGTGCGCGACGGAGCGATCGGCGACGAAAATAGCGGGTCGAGATCCGATTCGGAGAGTGACGATGGGTCCGTACTTGGAGTGGAGGTTTCGGAGGACGGGTTCGAGGTCGGAGACGGATTTGCGGAGCCATAGGAAGTTACCGAGGACGGGAACAGTGGCGGGTCCAGGAGGGAGGTTGAGTGGGGGTTTTGTGGAGGGAGAGAGAAGGGAGAGGAGGGATTTGAGGAGAGCAGAGATGCAGAGCGAGATGATGATGAAGAACCAGGTCTCCATGTGTGCCTCTGTGAAGGAAGGCTTGGTGGGGGTGGACTGGACAGATAGACAGTTATAGTATTAGTTATAGTAGTTAGTTTGTTTTGTGTGGGTCATAAGGTGTGGGGGAGGACCAGGGGAGGTGCAACCGTGCAAGGAAATTTCTTGGATTTTGAATTCTGAGGGGCTCTTTGTAATCCTCATCAGGGAGGGGTTTCATATCATATAATGTCTCGCATGTTGAATACTTGGGACAGTTTGCCTTGAGTAGGCCAATCAGATGCCGGGTCTTCGTCAAAGTATTAATTTTGTTTGTCCTTTTTATTATCATTACTCTCTTGTTATTATTATTTTTTGGATGAAAGGAAAGCTTTATTTTATTACTCCATATAAAACAAACAAATAAACAGTATAGGTGACTCGGCACAAAAAAAAAAAAAAAAAAAAGCATCACAATTGCGGGGTTTGTCAAATGACGAGGATCCCACAACAAAAGAGGAGTAAAATTACTAGGAAGATCATCTACGACAAGAAATCTATTAATTAATAAAATTTGTACCCATTTTTGTCAATTAATCTACGCATTTTTTCTTTTCTTTTTGGGAGATATAGAAACAAAATTAAGAAAATAAGAGTGGATCCCGCATCAAGAGTCAATGATCTCTAGAAGCTCTAAGTGGATCCCACATTAGAAGTCAAGATCTCTAGAAGCTTAATTTGAAGGGAGCACAAACACACCACATGCATCTGGGGTAGGAGGGAAAGGCTAGCCTAGCCTGAGAGGCCTGGTTGAGTGGTTGGTTAGCTTCTCTGGTGGCATTAGTAAAAGCTACAGGAGGGATGGTTCGGGCTGTAAGATTAAAAGGATAAGGCTGAGACATAAATGTTAAGGCATAGGCTTCCCATTTCTGTAGAAATGAAAGAGATTTCGTTGGCTCATCCGGTGATGAATTCCCCCGTTGCAATATCTTTTTTGAGCTGATATTCAGGGAGGGGGTTGCTGCGCGGGCCATAAACATTAGTCAATCATCGTTCTGAAGGATTCATTTCTAGATACAGAGGAGAGCTGATTAGCTGAACCAATCAGAAGAAGTAAATGTTCCACTCATTCAGGCTCTTTAATCGTTTGACAAAGTGATATCCACGCCTTACTGAGTAAATCCCTGATCTTGTGTTAGGCCAGATAATGGGCAGGAGGTGATTGTTGTAATAGGAAAGAAGGAAGATTACAACTAGGATTCCACTGCAACTTATAGCTTTCTAATACCACGATCATAGGCCAGTTGGAGCTCATAGCCAACGCTAGTGCTAGCCCCTGCCCATATTTCTTATACAAGCCAACTATCCAAAGGTGATTGTGGTGATATGCTTCAATTGGGCTACTAGGGTCTTGTTCGGGTCCTCTGCTGATGAGGTTCTTGACTTTTCCAAGCTTCACCCCCTTTATTGGTACCGCTTTTTCCTCCTGAGATTCTCATTTTGAAGTTACACTCACTTTGAGTGGAAATGTGAAGTAGGTTGTGTTTGGAAGCAACTTCAAGGGAACATGGCTTGTAAGGGCCACTTGAATAATTTTTAATGGCTTCTTTGCACTAAAATATTTTGTTTGATTGCCCACGATTCAAAACAGTGGAAAATAAATTCGGAATCTTACAACTGCCACTCAAACCTTGAAATGTTTTATGTTTTTGTTGGCAAATAAATGGGGATTGATCGTTTTGGTTCAGGGTTCAAAGACCCTTTTTTTTTTTTCCTTCAAAAGAAAAAATATATAGTTTCCAGTAAAATGATGGTCCAGATGTATCATTTTTAGGATGCCAACCCAACTAGCTCCCTTTCTGGATTTAAAAGAAAAAAAAGACGTTTCATTTGTAGGCCAGTTGTGCAGTTTATGACAAGAAATTACTTCTAAGGATGAAAATTTATGAGCATCCAATCAATCCAGCTCTTAGATAATGTACCCATCACACTGTGAAATAATCTTTTCGAACTATATGTCTATATACCCTCTGGAAAACCCACTTTCAAGCAGAGAAATCATGGTATGGTTGTTGCCTAATATTTACAATTAAGCACTTTAAGATCAAAGGAGGGAAAGCATATCTATCTATTTATACTACCTCTAAAAAACTGAACGTAGGAAAAAATTTTGATTGACTAATAAATTCTTATTTTAAATTTTAAATATACAACTACCCTTATTTAACATGATTATCTTCACTGATTGGTGACCCAGTGTATCCCCAAAGCTGACAACCAAGGGACTAATCACTGTCGCGACGGGTGAGCAACGGTAAATCGCTGGCCCAGGGATTTTTTCCAAAGTGCTGGGACTCGAACTCGGGATCTTTCACCTCTACTCGAGATAGCTACTTTGGGGTTAAGTGCCCAACCACTAGACCAACTCACTAGGTTACTCACTATAAGTTTCAATAGAAGTAAAAATCTAATCAAACCGATATTAATATCTAATTCTTTAAAAATTATTCTTTCATTTATATTTCATATTATTAAAAAACAACCACGTGTAACGCACATGTGCCTACATCTAATATTATACATAATCCTAACCAAACACCATTCCGGTCACCAAAGGAGAGATGATCCTAGCAATGCTGAGGTAGATGAGGCTATCACTTGGGAGAAACACTATCTTCTGTATTAGTCATTGTAAGTTTGCCTTGCATCCAACTCTTCAGCATCTGCAGTGCAGCTTTTGGCTGATCCATTGGAACCATGTGACCAGCATTATGGACCTGTTTGTTTTAATATTACAACCAAAGTTGCCAAGTAAGAATTTGCAATATCCTGGAGAGAGAGAGAGAGAGAGAGAGAGAGACCTTGAGGAAACTCAGAGGCCCATGGCTTTTAAGCAGCCCTGCTTCTGCACCATCAACTACAAATGGAACATCTGTTGATGCCCTGAACTCTTTCTGACCAGACCATACCATGGCATGAACCCAATTTGAATTCCCTGCCCAAAACAGACATGGCTAAAGACATTATTTCTCTATCAAACTTGAATACAGGATTAGGGCAGCTCCCACCTAGCATACACACAACATTGGGGGGCATTATTTCGATAGAACGACAGAAGCTTACCGAGCCAGTTACATATAAGATCATACTCCCCAGCATACACAAGCAACTTGATTCCATCTTCAAGAAGGGTAGGAATACCAACTTCAAGATTTCTCATCCAGTCCATTAGCATGGCATCATACACCGTAGTGCTGCATGAAACGAATTCAATGTCACCAACCCCCAGAGCATTCCTAACGGATTTCTGGTTTAGGAATGTTTCCATGTTTGAGAAGTCATAGCAAAGGTCCCCCTCACATTTTTTTCTAATATCATAGTACTGCAGACAAAAGACATACATTTGCTCATCAATGTTGAAAATGTGTGCTTCTTCAATACTTAATCCTCTCACAAGCAATAACTATGATGGTTTTTACTTTTTTCTTACATTTATGTTACCAGAAAGGTCCATAATCTTATTGAATATGTTATTGCAAACAAGATATGCCGCCTCACAAGTGGATTCACCTTCAGTGCCTGACACAACATATCCGATATAATTAACCAACAAAGATTATTAGCCAAATGAAAGAAACTCAATTGCTCCTCTATCTCGTTATTTAGACAAGAAAGATTTCTGGCAAGTTTGTTCCTTTTCAACCACCAGCCTTGTATGAAAATATGACGAGACTAAAAGAAGGAAACAATAAAAAGGATAATGAATTTTGAGATATGAAGAATTACCACAAGCTTTTATTGCCTGTTCACACAGCGGAAACTCCTTGTTAATACTCTTATAATCAGATTCTTTAATTAACCCCATGTTCAATGCATAATCAGTGTATGCTTTATACTGGTTTCCAGGGTCTGTTAGCCCATTACCAATAGCAAATCCCTGTTCAACCAATTCAAGTTAACCAACTCTGATAAAGCAAGATGAAGCAACTAAATGCAAGTTAACCAAAATAAATTCATCATACCTTGAGGTTTATATGGTTTCCTTCTTTTGCTTTGTTTCCTTGGTTAATCCGACCAGCAAAAGCCGGAATGTAGTGCCCAGCATATGATTCTCCAGTTATGTAAAAATCATTTTTAGCGTACTGAGGATGCTCTGCAAAGAATGCCTGACATTGAATGGAAGAATTAGGGATGACCAGTCTCAGATATATATCCTAACAAATCCTAAGCATCCAAATTAGAATAGTCTTTGTTTTTCAAAATACTTCAAAACAATATATATTTCTGAAGTAACATCTTCCATTTTTCATTTTTCATTTTTATATTTTTTTTACTTCTACTTGTTGAATTCATGATTTCAAGAGATATTACTGTTTCATACTGATCAAGTTCTTTTGTACTTTGCATGAAAACATTAGGAGAAACAAACAAACCTGCAAGAAGTCATATAAGTCATTGCTAACACCTTGTTCATTGTGACGAATGTCTTGCTCATCAGAACTATAACTGAAACCGGTGCCAATAGGCTGGTCAACATACAGAAGGTTTGATACCTGCCAAGTGAAAATAAATCTTATAATGACTCACATAATCTTACAGGAATAAAAGATACAACTGTTCAACGCACCCTTGCAAACATGATCACAGAGAAAGATTTGACATCTCAATTTTATTAGAGATATCCTTCTAATATTTTATGAACAATTTAAATCTTAAGAGCTCATTTTATTCATATTAGGTGATTAAAAACTACTATAGTGCAACCAACGAGAGTTGGCCTGACGGCAAAGGGGACGGCAAAGGGGTGAGCTGTAAACTCAGACATCCCGGGTTTGAAACCAGTCAATCTCTCTTGGCCAGCCACCAGTCTATTAGCTTGAACGTTAAACGATCTCATGGGGCTCTGGTAGTTCGGACACCTCGTTGCTCGACAAAAAAAAAAGAAAGAAAAAACTACTATAGTGCCTCGCATATAATCAATTATTTTATTCATATATTTAAATCAAGATCAAACCAAGATCCTTTGCTCATGGTTGCCAATTCCGGTCATAACATTGCTGCATCTCGACCTTTTTTTTTTTTCTTTTTTTTTTTTTTTTTTTAAATTTTAATTTTTAAAAAGAATATTTTCTGTGGAAAATTACATCAAGGCGCCATGGGTTTTCAAAGGGAACCCTCCAATAAAATGCTGTACTAGTTATCAAATACTCCATTCAAATCTCTACAGTCTATTTGTATTTACAATTGTGCGTTGCATAACAAACTTATGGAACTTAGTCCCCCACCCAAAATTAAATTCTGCTACAAAATTTTTGGTGCAAGAGTCATATAGAGTGCCTTTGCAAGACATGAATTTCTTTTCCTGATTCTAATTTATCTTAACAGTTTAAGAAATTATAATATTGTAAATACTTAAAAGTAATTTTCAATTATGTTTATGTAGATATATTACTGAAGTATATGAATTAATATTCTTATGAAGTTAGGAGGACACCTTCTAAATTCCAGGCTATAAATTTTATGAACATCAACTCAAACCGTGGAGTCTAAATGAACTCGGAAGTGGTGTAGTTTGCAGACTGCAATCAAATGTCAATACAGTTTCAGGTTTATGAAATACATTCACCAGTTGGAAACCCAGAGTGAAAGAAAACAAGCAATTGTTTCTGTTTCAATTTATCAAAAACAGAGAAAAGAATCTTGGTTATAACAGAACAGAGAAAATTTTGAAACACAGAGAAGATCACCATCAAAAGCAAATCAAAACAAGCCAATATATGCTTCCTAGATTGCAAGCCAGAGTTTATTGTGAAAGAGAAAAACAAGAATATTCAGCGAACATATAATTGCGAAGTTAGAAAGTGTTATAATGAGCTTGAAAAAGATCCAAGTCCGATGTCGATAAACTTTACAATACATCAGAGGGGAAAAAAAAAAAAAAAAAACCTTATCCCAACCGAAGTCATTCCAAAGAAGTGACAAGTTGTTTGCAATATGAAAAGGACCATTTTCGTAAAACACTGCCAGTTCGCTGCTACACCCTGGTCCTCCGGTCAACCATATAACAACAGGATCCTGCTTGCTGTTCCTTGATTCAAAGAACAAGTAGAACATCCTACAAACAATAGATGGAACAATTCGGGACAATTTTTTCCCAACAAAAAAGAAAAAAGATCGATTAGATCACAGACCATGGAAAAGAAGCATTAGACCAACAACAACATGATTCCAATACTTTGACCGATTTTCTGTTTGGAAAAGATTCATTTCACTTACTCTTCTCAAACTCTATCATGTCAAACATTAACTTGAAATTGCATTAACCGTATTAGATAAACCCAAAATCATCCCTTCCAAGCCAAATAAGTATATGAATTATGAGCACAGTATGCATAAACATTACACAATTGTTCCACATGCCATACACCCATTATGGCCATTTGGCCAATACCCGAATGATCATCCATCATATATTCAAATATAAATCCATACATATCAGTCTTGCTAAAGGATCATAAAAAATTTAACAAGATACATCACAATCTTGACAGTTCATATTGTTCCTTGTTGATGCATCAATAAAGTAGAACTAATTGGCTGGTTTGCACTAAAAAAGTCGTAGGCATAAATCATAGCGCAAAATTCGTGATTCTACAATTGCTTTCTCTACTTTCTTTTATTTGGTGAAAGCATAGGAATAAATTTGGAAGTTTGACATTAATTCAAGACTTCTGTTGCAAATGATGGGTAAAGTGCGCTGCTGCCATACCGCATACCTGGGTTTGAATCTCCAGAAGGTTACTTTTCTCAACCTACTAACCACTAACAATATAAAATACTTGTACAAGAGTTCCTTGCCTTTACCAATAATAAAAACAAATCAAAGGAAAATGTTCATTCCATAAATTCCCCACTTATTATACCCATTTAATAAAGAAAATAGTTAGTAGAACTATCTTGCTGAACAATCATGAGCTCATGATTCATGATCAAACCCAGTTAAACCCAACAAATTATTTAATGGGTCATTATTAAAAGACACCATTTTCATACAAAAGTTTTTGAGACAGTCAGTATTCCATCCATTTTTCTTCCATCCATTGGTCATGACCAGAAAGGACTTATAAATTTTTTTGTACATACAAAAATATTTTCCCACCAATTCTAACCATTGATTAATATCATGAAAACTTTGAGGGCACTAAATTTTAATTACCTCGCAGCTTTAGAATGCGGAAGCCTGTAATACCCAGCGTGGTGACCCAGATCTTCAATGGAAGTCCCTGAATCAGCAACAAGTGGGAAATGAAAACGCTTCTCAACGATCTTTGGAGCGGCGGCGACAGAGGATTCATCCGCAGCGACATTAATGGGGTCTTTTGGGAACAAGTTGAGCTGTCGTATAAGCTTTTCTGCTTGTATTTTTGGGAAATTTGCAGTTGAAGATAAGCGAAGAGTATGGTCGGGTATGGTTGCAGAGGAGAAAGGTGAAGTGAGAAGGAAGAAAAGAAGAGAGAGAAAGAGGTGAGAGTATGTTGGCGCCATTGCTGGGGTGTCTATGAGAAATGGGTGAAGGTCTGGTTAGGCGTATATATAAGAGTCCATGGAGCAACTTGGCTGATAAGGCTCAGAGAAAGAGAGACATAACGGTCATCAGTTTGCCCTTTTTTCTAGTATTTATTTATTTTTTTTCTTCACAAGATTTGTTGGTTATTGGCTCATTGCTTTATTTGCTTAAAATGCTTTTGTTGCTTCAAATGCTTTAAAATTCTTTTCCCTTTATCCCATCACTTTTTCTTTTTGATTTTCCAAAAGTTAAAAAAGTTCTTTTCTCATTAGGTATCTAACTCCATCTTGAATAACCTGTTAATGACACCTTTGAAACTACAAGTAAAATTATAATCCTGTGTGTTGAAGTAAAAATTATAGTCCTTTTTTTTTTTTACTGAGTATTATTTTTTGGTAGCTGAAATTTTCCCTTTTTTTTTTAAGGTGGGTTTTTTTTTAATTTTATTTTTGGGGCCTTGTAAAGCCCAACTGTTAGGGCTGTGGGAAAACAAAATTTGTTTGTAAGGTTCCTTAAAATTTCATTAATTCAATTAGCTATCATACATCCATGCTCCATTCGGTGAGTGTTTCCTTACAACCATGGAACTAATGTTCATAGTTCTCAGAAATCAAACTAAAGCATTGGTTCAAATCTATAATTACTTGGCAAAAACCAAAAACAAAAAAAAAAAAAAAAAAAACCGAAAAAAATTTTCAAAATCTATTATTCATTAAAAGAAAATGCTAGAGTTATTAATTTCATCTTTCAGACTTTATTTACTATCTAATATGTCATAGCAAGATAAGCCCAATTGCTTTGAAAAGCGGCTGCCACTTCATTTAGCGGATGAATTGGATGCATTTGGTGGATGTAGTACTACTCTTCAATAAAATAGTATAGATAAGTGGTTAACGAAAAGTTAATCATTTTCTAAAAAAAACTCTTATGTTTCCATAAAGAAAAATGTTAAAGTCATCGGTTTCATCCACCAACTTTGTTTGTTGAATGATGAATTAATAGTAATTGAAAAAAGAAAAATGATTGCTTATGCTTAGCAAAAGTGGCTGCCACATTAGTCAGGGGATGAATATGTCAGATTCATCCGATAGATGTAGCATCATTCTTCAATGAAAGAGTACGAGTGAAAGAGACATAGTATGAGAGGCAACAAGTTCAAAGCCTATGATTTGATAAAGGAAAATGTTAAAATTATCAGTTTCATTTACCAAGAAAAATAAAAAAACAAAAAACCTCTTCAAAAGAGAGAGAGAGAGAGGGGTATCCGAATTCCGAAAGTATACTCTTTCTAAAAGAAAACATAGCGTGATATTAACCCTTCCTTGGCTTAGCCACCATACCACATGTATATTGCCTATTCCTAATAGCACTATTGTTTATCAAGACGAATGGACAACTAAAAATGGACTAACCTTGATTTAATTAGGCTCCACGTTACAATGCCCCTTTCTTGTGCTTTATGACTATTTTAATTTAATGGTGTTCTCATCAACTCATGCGTATAAAAAGCTGATGGAAAATGACGGGTATGGTTGGATAACAAACCTAGCATAATGCAACTTCGAAAATTAATGAACTAATGATGATTACTTATTTTAGAAATAGGAGAAGTGCATGTTGATTGTCGAATCACATTGGCTTGTTCACTTTAGAGCCCTCTTGTTTTTTTTTTTTTTTTTTTTTTGCCCAGAGGATAGGATAACACGACCATTATCTCCACAAACTCCATGGATTTTTGGGGTTGGGACATACCATTAAATCCCCGTTAATTGGTTGTCGTTTTTTTCTTCCCTTTTTTTTTATTGTTATTATTATTAAATTTTTTGAAAGTGGTTTACTTTGAGTCAAAGGAACATTATATAGATATATAATGGTTCTGTTTTATAGTTTTATACAGACGCACAAAAAATGTGGGGTTGGAACTTGGAAGGCAGTGTTGTTGGTGCACAGTTATACATGGGGTATCCACTAAGTGGTTGGACAAGAGGACATGAAGAATAGTTTTGCGTGAAAGACATCAATACCTTAAGCAAGTGATGTAATCCTAATAAAGCAACCAAAGCATCATGGACCCACATGCAGAAGGCTTTATTATAAAAATTGATTTCACTTAAAGCTAATAAAAAAACAAAATTGAAAAGAAATAAAGATAAGAGTTTTCCCCATTTTATATATTTTTATTTTTTTTATTTGATAAAAGAAAGAAAAGACTTCACTCAACTTGCTAGAGTGATGGAAAGACCAAGATCTTCCTATGTAACCAATTTTTTTTTATGAGTAATGAATGCTATGCGTCCCAAATTTCTAAAGTTCTCCGTGTAGGAGTGTGATTTGCACTTATATATATAATCACACCTTTATAGAGAAGAGATGTGGCTTAATAGGATTCTTAATTGTGCAGGCAAGTGTATTGGGCTCTCTTGCTACTCCAAAATAGTTTGTTTTTGTTTTTTTATTTTCCTTTTTTTCCCTGGAAAGAAAAGAAAAAGACAATGGAACTGAAAGTTGACAATACAGTTACAGACTTACAGGTGATCATGCCCAACTAAAGCAAAAAAGGAAAAAAAAAAGATCATGCCCAAACTGATAAACATGAGTAGTAATTCCATGGGAGCGTTCCCCCCAAAAATACTGGTGGAATCATATCAGAGTCGTTTGATGGTGTGCATTTGTTTGAGCAATAGCTGCAATCCAGTGGTCCGTGAAGTAGGAGTCCTCGAAATGTCTCCTATAAGCTCTCATGGGATCCTTATCATTCAACCCACGTTTTATTTCCTGAGGTGTGAATGTGTGATACACGTAAAAGAAAAAAATCGGTTTTAATTCCGTTTCCTTTCCTTTCCTTTCCTTTTCTTTTCCCTTGTTTTGTTTTTTTTTTTTCATTTTTGTTTTTTTTTTTTTTGGTTTCCTTTCTTAGAGAAGTATAGGGCTAATAGGCTATCCGTGAATAATAGGAGGTGCTGGAAATTTGGAACCATACGTCATGCTTTTGTCTTTTTGTTTTTGTTTTTGTTTTTGAGTAATGTTGAGACATGAAATATTGAGTTGGGAATTTGGGAAGTAGGGGGATGTATACTTTGTCCGCCACTTCTGGCAATGCCTTTTCTTTTGCTGAAGTTCACACACCCAAGTTTACCAAACTAAAATAGGTTTACACACCAAAAGCATGAGATTAGCTGATTAATAAATATAAGAGTTTATATCATAAAAGAGAAATCATTGTTACGCTTCATTATTATTAGTATGTGGGTTTGAATTTGGACCTCGAACACTGTTGAAAGTACTGGAATTGAATCTCACCTATGGACCTGCATTCACAAGCTAGAAAATAATGTCAGAGGGAAGGTTAAGGTGGGTTTGGCCAAGCCTTCTCCAAAGCTCAAGTCAGAGGCTGTTTTATAGAGATAGATGCAAAGAAGAAGAAAAAGAAGACTCTAGAGGAATTAGGGTACTATAGTTTACCTTATTTGGTTGCATCATATTTTATTTATACCCACCTGTACCGACTGACCATTGCTAGATCAAATAACTATCTTGGTTAGGTCAGATCTAACCATGATTTATAAATAATCGTCTAATCATGGTTTATTAATCAGGGTTAGATAAGTAACCATGATTTGCAACTGCTCAGTCAAGGTTGACAGACATATCTGAAAATTTGGACTGTAGTGATGGTTTGGACTACAGAACCACATGACAAGTGTCCCAAACTAAATGAATGATGTGTCTTATCCCAAGTTAATTATGCTATATTATAACACTGTGCCAATAATTTCAGTTCAAGCTTTTTGCCCCGAACTGGGGTCTTCAGTTCGGGAATATTCCCACACAATCAGTATTATAATTGTTTTGTGTTTATCATCATCATCATCATCATCATTATTATTATTATCATTATCATCGTTATTTCTTTATTTGGTACAAGGAAGTGCTGGCCTAAACTCCTAATCACGAGCACTTTATCACACGGTTGTGAAGATTAAAGTGTCGCACGGTTGGCTTGGAAAACATCGAGGCAAAGACATCTTGTTCTTGAGGTCTAGCCATTAGAGGCCCTTTGGCCTTCAGATATCAGTTGTGTTGCATCTCTTTGGTGGAGATTTATACGTGTACTTTAAGGACAAAGGAAGCAAGTGAATAGGTCTGGCAAAGTCTTCCTTAGGGGGCAATGCGTACCAAAATGGTGATTCTGTCATATACCAATTGAACTAGATTATGCAGATGCCATGAGGGTACGTGCAAATGCCAATGGCTATGACCCTAATCCAACTTCTTTAAGATCCAATTTTAAATCAATTATCTTGGGGCTTAAATATATATTGAAACTTCAATATTGAGATCAAATTATAATAGGATAAAACATTGATCCAGATTATCCAGCCTAGGTAACCCCTCATACAATTGAATCCGACCGATCTTCTATGTATTAGGGGTATATTTCATGCTAACTGGCCTTTCTTGAGTTGGGACAGGGTTTTCAACATTAGTCGATAAAAATGATATTTCTGTTCACAGATGGAATCAGTAAGAGAAGTTTAAATAACCCACAAGGCCACAACTAGCATGCAGTTTAGATGAAGCCTTTAGAGTTTAGAACATGAACAGCGCAATGCATGTCTTGCTACCTGCTATTGTTCAGGAAAGGCCCAAAGCCAGTCCCAGTGAACAGCAGCTGTGCCTCATAGGCTCTTTCTGTCATCTCATTGATATATTTTGTGTCAATGCCTGCCCTTTTGTGGGTGACTACTATGAATTTACATCTTCTTCTTTCTTTCTTTCTTTCCTCTTGCTAGTGTACAAGGATTTACATCTCAAGGATCCTCGTATGCTGGTTTCATAAACTGGCCCATTCCCACTACAATGCAAAGAGAAACAATAGCAGCAAACAAGTAGCGAATTTTTTTTTAAAAAAAGCCACAGCGGACTTTACAATAATATACATACATCATTTTTTTTTTCTCCACCATTAGAGGTAAATTGGGTTTCATCTGCTGTAACCTTAAAAGGATCATGCAAAGAGAAACTGGCCCATTCCCACTACAATGAAAAAGAAACAATAGCAGCAAACAAGTTGCGAATTTATATAAAATAAAAAAAATAAAAAAAAAAACCAGACAGCTGATTTTACAATAATATACATGCATCAATCTTCCTTTTTACTCCGCCATTAGAGGTAAATTGGTTTTAATCTGCTGTAACCTTAAAAGGATCATGCAGTGTCATGCAAGTTAACATACTCGCCTTCTTCCCCTGTAGTGCCAAAGGAAGAGGTACAAAACCAAAAGGCTTAAACTATGACCTAACTTTGGCAAGTCGGGCCCTAATTTCTTCTAATTCCTCCTCATCGTCAGCACCCTCAGCAATAGCTTCTTCCTACAAAGGTCAAATGAAAATTCATTTTCTTTAGCTTTCTTTGAGGCCAGAAAATAATAATAGCAAATCTGGATCTAATCACACAACAATTGTGTTGCACATACCTCCTGTGCAACTTCCACTGTCTGAGCAGGTTGCTTCATCCTCTCCTTCCTGACCGCTTCTGGAAGCTCCGCAGCAGTCTCACCAGCTATTGCAGTCAAAACCTTATCAACTTCTTCTTCAATCTCCTCTTCTATATCCTCTGAATCCAGAGCTGAGTCAACAGCATCATTCACAATCTCCTCAATCACCCCTGCCTACAAATCATAAATATGATACATGGCATATGAACAGACAAGTCAGTGGTGTAATATGGAGATATACCAAGAAGTACCCCTAAAATGCCTCATTTTAAACAACTTTTATGGAAAAAGAAGAGTAGCCCTTAGCCCCTCTTTTTGCTATATCCACTCCAGATTTTGAAATATAAAGATGAAGCGGATGCAGCCAACTTTGGAGTGGATATAGGGCTATCGAAAAGCAAATAGACTCATTTTAAGGCTATCAAAAATACAAGGATCTCATTTCAAACTCTATGTAAAAAAATGGACCAATTTTAATGACAAAACCAAATGTCAACATGGATTCATGAAAGTAAGTGCTTAGAAAAAAGAAATGACTTGAGTTATTGTGATGCAGCCTTCTCCTTGGATATTTGGTGGGATAGAGTTGTCTTTTTCTTCTTTCTTTTTTTTCTTTCTTTTTTTTGCCTACTTGTAAGCATTGGTTCCCAAGGAGTTCGAGGGTTTGCTTTTGAATTGTTGAGGGATTGGATTACTTGTTGCTCTTCGGCTAGATTTTCCATTGTTCCTTGCCTGAAGGTGGAGCCGTCCTCCTTTTAGAAAAGTTAAGCTTATTTTAAAGCGTTCTCACTGCATCACTTAATAACCCAGGAGAGTCGGGTATGGGAGGTATATCCAGGGATAATTGTGGTGACGCGGTTTTTGCTTTCTCCTTGCCTGCTGGAAGGGGACTTCTATAAAGGCAGAGCTCTTGGCTATTTGTAAAGAACCGAAAGAGTCAAAGAGGTTAGGTCTCTCTTGCTTTCAAGTTGAGGGTGACTGTTCAATTGTGGACAAGGAACTGTTGCTTAGGGTCTTGGCTTCTCCCACATTACTGGTGAGATTTTGGACTCTTAGAGTGAAGGCAAGGTGGGTGGCCAGGTCAGCTGATAAGGATGCAAATTCTCTAACAAAAAGAGGATCCTTCACTCTTCAGAATTTCAGAGGACATTCTATCCAACTTGAAGGCTTCTTTTTTGGTCTCATGTTGTTGTTTCTTTCTAACATATTCTTTATTTTTGTTTAATCCCTCTATTCTTTGTGGAAGGATGCCTAATCCTCTATGTTGCACGGACGCAGCAAAAATTGAGGAAATGCAGTGTCGGACACGGACACGGACACGTGCCCGAAACTCCTTCGGCACGTGTCCGACTCTTCCGGGAGGTGTCCGGTCAATTTTATTGTTCATTTTTGGTCTGACACAGTCAAGACATGGGGGGGACACTCCATGGACACTTTTGGGACATTCAAGCGACACGGCGGGGCATTTTTGTAAATATTATTTTTTTTTAAAAACAGGGTACATAATGTTGTTTTGGAAAATGTTACTTACTAATTACTATACTTCAAGTTAAATGCCATTGTTAAAAGCTTTTTGATGTCTTGGTTGTCTTTGTGATTAATGATTATGTCTTTTATTTCCATGCATTTGAATAATTTTTTGATATGTATAATGGAATTATATATATAATTATAAATATATATTTATTTATTGCCATATCCCCATCGTGTCATGTCCTAGCATTTTAGGATTTGCCGTGTCAGAGTGTCCGTGTCATGTCGTACCTGTGTCCGTGCTTCTTTGCTAATCCTTCTCCTTGTACTTATCTTTCCTTTTAATTTATGTATTTCGTTTCCTATCCCCTCCCCCGCCCCAAAAATAAATAAACTAAAATGGCTCAGCAATACGTAAACAAAAGTCCTTCATTTCTCTCATCCCTTGCCGTTAAAGAATTCAATAATAGAGATACCTTGGTCATCTCTTTGTTGAATTCTTGCATCGTGACAGCCACTTCTGGAGCCTTCATGAGGCTATTGGCAAGCTTCATGACCTCAGCACTCTTGGACAAATGCCCCACAGTACGGGCGATTGCTACAAACGCAACAAAAATATGAATGATCAAAGAATTCATAAAAATTCAAATAAATGAACCAGAATATCAAGGATTCAGAGTCATTAAAACAAATGTTGATCTAAAAATGAAATCACACAATTATCTGAATCGATTGGAACCTTGTTGATCCTTTGGGGTCTAGGTCTAAATCATCCCTACATATGACAAGATGAATTTCTAGTTTCTTCATTTTTTTATTTTATTTTTTTTAATTAGGACTTTCTAGTTTCTACATAATCCAAACTCTTGATGGAAATCCTACTACTCTTGAACAAATGAAAATTAATCTCCTCACCATTATGTTAGGAGACCCAACTCAAGAACTCCAAAGAATATATACACAACCTTTCCAAGTTTCCATACTCATAAGGGGTTTTAAAACCATCTTGTGCAGAAGACAAAGATTAAAATTATTAGAAATTGTACGAGCAAAAGAAATTTTAATGGACCACTGGGCTTCCAAGAAAAGAGTATGAATGTAGGAAGACAACACATCTCGGTAAAAGAAGTATGGCCCCTTCTTAGGTTTAGCAACAAGCTGGATTTGCATGCAAAAGAACCAAATGGTCCTTCTTGGGCCTACGGGTCACACTGCTAGGGATCTAATGCTTCATTAATTGATCAAATGAAACCCACTTGCTTACAAAGAAAGTGCATGTCCATTAAAAAGGCTCCCCCTTCACCACCCCACAAAAAAAAAGAAAAAAAGAAAGGGGTTTCAAGACTAAAAGAAGATAATAGCCCTTCTCCACCTTCATTTTCTGGCGTTTCTTGTGGAAAAAATCCCATTGACCTTTATTTTTTAACCAATCCTCCAAGGCCATTTGACAGCAATAGATGTCCACACTAGAAATCCTCATTGAAAGCAAAACTTTACAAGTCCCTTAGTGGAATTCAAGAAAGAAAAAAAAATCAAATGTCTTTGTCCTGCCATAGACTATGAATAAGTGAAAATATTGTACAATAACTTTGCTCCAAGTATCTCTTCTAAGTACAAAATTTATGATACAAATTAAAAAGTTGACTACAATGACTTATCATAATTACATCTAACAGCACATTGTCTATACTTTAATCAGAAAATCATAACCTTGAAACTTGACGAGGACCATAAACTTAAGGCACAGGCTGAGCATTCCATGAAGATGAACTAATTTCACTGTTATAGAATTTTATACAAGTCCATATTCCATAGAATTTCAATTAAGTTCATTTCATATTATTTATAAGATCACCTGTAGAATTTCATCATCAACAATATCTTTTATTACTGCTTTTGGTGATGACTCCAAAGATTTGCAATGATTCAATTCTTAGTTTTTAAACTGACTCTAGTCTAAAGGATGGACCATAGATGGTTAGAGATCGCTTAACAAATCCTATTCCTAACTATTAGGAATCAACTACAAAATTTTGTTTAGCCAATCTACTCCAAGGCAATTTTCTTGTTAGGCCATAATCCATCTTCTCATTTCCCAATAGTCACTGCCTCCACATGCCCCCATTCTTCTTGAAGCCCTTTCGACCAACCCAAATGATGTCATTCCTTACTACTGCACGTATTGGTCTTCATTGCACATGACCAAACCATCCTAGTCAATTTTCTTTCACCTCGTTAATAGTTGATGCTTACATATATTTCTTGTGAATGCTTCATCCCTTATTCTGATTCTTGTTGACTCATCACTCATTCACTGCAGTGCCCTCAATTCAGCTATAATGATCCTATGCATGTCATTGTCTGATTGTTCAATGTTCCACACCACAAAGCATGTCTAGTCTTATTCTAGTCTTATAGATGTCTCCTGAATATTCAAGTTGGAAGGCATAGCTATAATAATAGGGTTTTCTATAAACCATACTCCTCTTTAATAAAAGATATTCGTTGATCATGAAACACTCCAAAATCAAGTTCTCACTCAGTTACTTTATCCATCCTATTCTGATTCTACATGTAACACCCTCTAAAATCCCCCCCGCCCCCCCCCCCATTATTGAAAATTATCAAAATAAGGCAATCGAAATGATTCCTCTTGGATATCTTCTAACTATTAATCTTTAAGTAAAATTATAAAATTTCAATTTACTCAAAGTTTAATTTAAACTTTTTACTTTTAAAATCTTAATTCATTATAGCAAAGGATAATAGCTAATTAGTAATTACACTCTTTTGATACATAGAAAGACCAGTAATTCACAAATTCTTTTGTCATAACATGTACATATGCAAAAGTAAACCATAAGTTTAGACATAAGCATCATACCAATGCTTTCCCCAAGGTGCATTGATATGGAATTCAATTGTGCCTTATTTTCATGAAGACGGTTCACAGTTTTTCTAGATCTCACAATTTCCTTAGCAAGGGCCTGAAATTACACAAAAAGGGAAATAAAAAACAAAGAGAAAGAAATATGATTTCAAATGTAAGAGAAATAAATAAAAGATCATCCTAGAATATTCTAGTGGAAGCCATAAAAATGTTCCACCATATTCAATCTGATAAGAATACTAATGAAAGAGGATGACCAAAAGTTCCATATCCAACCTATGAGACCTCCTACATGATAATCAGCTATTGTCAGATTATTGTGGCCATATTTCAAATGACCATGTAATTTTGTTGCAATATACCTTATAGGTAAGACAAATCAACATTAGGGGTTTCCACTAAAGAAGCACGTACACCACATGTCAAGATAAGAATGTCGATTCTTGATAAAAATAGCCAACCAAGCAACCCTTTTTTTCTTCATAACTTTGGTTCACTTAGCTTAAGGAAACAAGTTTAAGGCAGGAGTAGGACAAAGTTACCTCACTAAGTTGAAGACCAGACACACCCTCAGAATAACGAAGTAATTAAGCAAAACCCTAGCCACTTTCCCAATTTGGGTTGGATTTTCACACTTGCTCAAAGCTCTGCCTCAAAATACCCATAAATTTTGGCAAAATTGAGGAATGAAATGACATAAAAGCCCATCTGAATGGATATTTCCATCCATCCACTAGTATTCCAGTATGACAAAAGAAGGGTTACTTGTGGTTGAGAGGTTGGGGCTATGAATACATGATCAGTAGAACAATAAACACTAACCAAATAAATCAAAATTTATTAACCTTTCAGGCAATGCTTTCAATTCTCAAAGAATTGCAAGCAGTAAAATAAAGGAGATTTAAGTAATGCCATGTGCAAGAGTGTCAATATAAATCATGACCAAGTGAGCAATGTAAGCAAACACCGTTACTCTTTCATTGATATATAACCTTTGAACCACACCAACCATTATAGACCTAGGTCTTAGATTGAAAATTCTTCAAAGAAGGATATAAAGTAAAACCTTTATGAACTTAAGAAACACAGAACGATTTTTAAAAAAACATAGATATAATAAAAAATAAACTTGAGAAACCATAAAATGTAAAACGCCCATGTTCATGGCGATTCCATTATATAGTTTCAATCCTAGATGATGGCTATAGGGTTAATGAATTTGTTTATGGGCCTATTGTTAAAAAAAAATCTTATAATATGGGGTTAATATCCTCTCCAAGACCGGGAACAGCATGCTCTGATACAATGTTAAGTTTCCAACCTAAGAGCCTTAGCTTATTAGGCGGAGGGCCGAAACAGATATATAAAAACATGTTTAACTCGATATTTAATCGATGTGGGATGTGGGACTTCCCAACAATACACAACCACACTAGTTTGATATTTCTTTATAATTGTTAGTGGTAATAAAATTCTTTTTTTTTTTTTTTTTTGGATAATTAAATTCTAATAAATTGATGAAAAGGGAAAGCATAGAAATATAGATAATCCACAACGATAAAATTTCAACAGCATAAAAAGACTAGAAGAAATAGAATTGGTCTAAGGGATATGGAGAAGGATTGCAGTACCTTTGCAGAGACCATGTCATTTCTCTTGGCAGCATCTTTAATTGCTTTCTGCACACTTTTCTCTTCTCTCTGTATATCTGAAACAACCCCCCCCCCCCCCCCCCCCAAAAAAAAAAAATGATAAACCCACCAATCTAAATATCTGATCTATAAACTTGAAAATAATAAATAAACAAATAAAAACCCAGACAAATGCAAAGAAAAAACCACCAAAACTAGAAAATAAAAATAAAAAAAGAAATGGGTAAGTGGGAATTGGAACCTCGGATTTGGCGTTCGATGTTGCGACACTCTTGACGGAGTTTACGCTGCCAATCTCTCAATTGCTGTTGTGGGTTTGCTTTGGGCTTCAACATACTCTTCATTTTCTCCATCTATGCTCTGTTTATCAAACCCCACCAAAGAAAGATTGTATGAAGAGAAAGATCAAATTATTTTACGTATGAAACGCACAAAGATCGAATCGAATCAGATCGAAAGTTCAAAACCCTGTGAAGAGAAAATATTCAAAAACAAGAAAAATTACTTTGCTATCAAACGACTTGTAGAAGCCGCGTGATTAGCACGGCCTTGTGGGGAAGGTTCCTTCGAGTTTTCGGGGCCTTTTTTTCTTTTTCTTTTTCGTTTTTTCCTGAGATAAGATTGTTTTAGGTTGAGGGCCTTGAGGCGCGCGCCTACTTGTTAACGAGTTTTAGAGGGACAGCTTCGGGTCTGGATTTGGGAGTAGGTCATGAACCTCTAAAGCGGGTGGTTGGAGAAACGCCCTCCAAACAAGTTTTCAGAGTTCGAGTTTCCTCGTTAAGTGGGGTGAGGTAAGCTTTAGTTCGAGATTTACGCCCTTACACCTGACCCAAGTGTAGAGACGCTCATATAATGAAGGGATACCACCCTCTCTCCTCAATGTCAAGGTGAAGTTCGGAATTGAAATTTGCTTGAGCTAGAATAAAGTCGGGACTAAAAATCTTAGGTTGAGACAAAATCTTCTTTAGATTATTAGGGTAAAATCTACTTCTAATACATGTCAAAAAAAAAATTGGTACGGTTTACCTAGGCTAGCCCCTAAGGCAACTCTACACTTGCTCAACGTTTTTCTTTAATAAAAAATAAAAAAAGGTAATAGATTATGATTATGATACAATCATGTTGCATCAGGAGTTAGTTAATACGAGTGAAGTAAAATAAGATTTTGAGATTAAAAAATATTTTGATAATCTCATTTTACTTCATTTTCATTGACTTGTGATACCACATCAGTCATATCACAATTACATATAAGTTTTTCTCTTAGATTAAGACATACAGATGTGACAAAAACACAAAAGTTAAGGGTAAGAGCAAAAACAAAAGTTAAGGCTAAGAGTCTAAAGAGTAGTGTTATTCATACTTGAATTTTATTTTTTTTTTTCTAAATTCCTTCCTATGATGATTTTTGTACTTTTTAAATGCATGCCCTGTAAGTGCTCCCATTTCTAGAAAAACAAAGTAAAAATAAAAAATAAGAAAAATTAGGAATCAATAGTATTTTTCAATTTGAGTAATTACGTTTAAGAAAATGTTGAATAGCCTAAATTCGAAACGCCCAAATAAACACAAGATGCAAACATTATGAGTTTGGACTGCCTAACTTGGATCTTCCGCATACCTGTATAAGTAGGGGAGAGCTATTCAGAGTTTCGGACTCCCAGAGTAGCTTCTGGCACTCTCCATTATCATTTCATTATATACCGATGACCATATCTGATAAGCATAATATCCTTAAATCAAGTCCTTCGCATTAATTACCAAAATTGTCCGGATCTTACTTTAATAATGGGAAAATTTTATTGACCTCTCCTGAGGTTTGTTGAAATAACACCGACTTCTCTTGACATTTTAAAAATCACATTAACCTCTCCTAAGGTTAGGGCAAAACTTCACAGATTTCCCTTTCATTATTTTTTCTGCTAAGGAGCATGTAAAATGTTCAAATCACCATTAGTCTAAATAAAACCTTAGATGCTTATATTATTTTTTTCTTCATTTCTCTTATTTGATCTTGATTTAAAGTGTTTTAAAGATTCAAAAGTTATTGGTTTAAGTAGAGTCCAAATAGGATTATTGTTTTTCTATAAGTTTTTTTTTTTTCTAATTCCCTTTTTTCCCTCTTTGTTTAGGCTTTGGCTCCCTTTTTGATGTAGTAAAAAAAATAAATAATAAATAAAGGTACCCATGTCTTCAAATGGCCGGTATATAGGTGCAAAATGAACTTTAATGTCTATATTAGAATATTTAATAATTTATTTAAATAAGATTTTAAAACTAATTTAGTTATTTCATGCATTATTCCTTAATTAAGGGTAATATTGGCATATTTTTAGAATCAATTTTGACTCACGATCAATAGATGGAGGGGAGGTAATTGTTAAATTTTTTAAATTTCAAGAGAGGTCAATGTAATTTTCTAAATATCAGGAGAGATCAATATCATTTTATCAAGTCTCAGGAGGAGGTCGGTGTAATTTTCCCTTTAATAATCGTCTGCCTTAACTCTAGTGTGGGAATGGTGTGTGGGCAACGCTTAGTGCCACAATTGATTGAACAAATAAAAGCTATCGACCCAAAAATCTTGTTGATTTGGGAGATGGTCATTGTGAGTCTCTGAAAATTTCTTTGGGGGAAATGTTTCCAATCCCAAATTTGGGATTCGGAAACAGAGATAAGACATCAAGGTAGCATTGCCCTTTTCTTGGAAAGTGGAAGCTAGAGTCATCAAGGCAAGCCAGCTCAAGATATCCCAATTGATTTCCTTAGAAAGTGGGAGATGGGCACCAGTTTTTTGTAGTATTTGGTGATGAGCCTACAGTGTCAAGGTTGGAGGAGTGAGCAAAAATGCCTCTCCAATCGTTCCCCATCCTCTTCCCAAATTCGACTTTTCCCCAAACTTTCCTTCCAGTATAGGGGAAAAGTTGTAGAGTTCCAGACCTCCCTTAAACCTTCAAGGCTTCAACAATCATGTTCTTCTTTTTGCAATTCACCTCTATGTCCCAGAGTATTGAAAAAGTAAAGATTTTGAGGAAATATGTGACTTTGCCATTGGAGTGTTCTTCCACAAATATGCCTTTTTAATCAAAATTATCCCCGAATTCGGATAAACTTTTGAGGAATGATCGGAGAAACCCAATATTTAGATGATATAGGATGTGAGACTTTTCAATACATACAGCCCCCTATATGAACTATCTACACTTCATGATAATAGTCAAAGCATCAAAGTGATACAAACCCTTAGGTAGAATTCACTATTGAAAACCGGTAGGGATGGCAATGGGTCGGGTCGGATGCGGGTCGACACTACCCCATACCCGACCCGACCTTTAATTTCTTATATCCATGCCCAACCCGATACCCGATGGGTATGAACAATTAACCCCCATCCCCGATCCACTGTTTTATTGGACTACCCATGCCCGACCCACCCATACCCGACCGCCTTGTTGTGAGGATTTTTTTCCCCCAAATTCCATTTTTTTTGTTACTTACACCTATTATATGTTATTCATATAATCATATACCAAGCTTATAAATGTTTTTAGCACCTAATTAATGTGATCTTGTTCAAATAAAATCATATCTAATATGATCACACAAATATTATACACAAACATAAAGATTAAAAAATAATAAAAATACATAATGAGCCTTCGAATGGACTCCATAAGGCTATATCAAGATAGGTTTAAGTAGGTATTTATATTTTATTGTAAAAAATATATATATTTTGTAAATATAGCGGGTCGGGTCGGGTCTTCGGGTTTTTTCTTGTTGGGATCCATACCCGACCCGTACCCGAAATTTTTTAAAAATTTATACCCATACCCGACCCGATACCCGAAAAAAAATAAAAAATACCCGCCCATTCGGGTATGGATCGAGTCGGGACCCTATGGATCGGGGCAAAATTGCCATCCCTAAAAACCGGCTTGTAAAGGAAGGGTGCCTAAAAGTTGATATACACATGGTCAAGCCCATCTTTATTACAATTACCTTCATTTCATGCACATTTTGTTCTGACATTGTGTACCATCAAACATAATGGAATGATTGAATGAGTACAAGAAAGGTTGGCACATATAAAAAATCAGAGTAAATGGGTAGAGTCTATATACTTTTTTCTAGGAAAATTTAGGAAAGTGTGAGGCAGGAAGAGAAAAGAATGAGAAAAAGGAAAAGGGTGGGGAGAGTAGGATCTGAAAGCCCCATATCTTTGTCGATCATAGTACTTGAGGAAGTTGAGGAATCGCACAAACCAATGGAAACTCCGAAGTCGGAGGTTTTGGCTTCTGAAAAGTCATCTGATATGCCAATACTGGGATTTGAACAATATTGGGCTTTTATGATCCAGTCCAAGTATTTGGTGTTGGACTGATTCAGAAAAGGGCTTCCTCAAATTAAGGCCCTTTCTTAATAGGTTTTTTCCAAAACCAAAGCCACTTTGATGTCTCCATGACTGTATGTCTGTATCTATGCTACTATAAGCAAATAGATAGTGGCTGCATGGGCTGATCAGCTGAGAATAAAACCGTTATTTATTTATTTATTAATGATTAAAGGTATTCTAGGTTTACTTCCGCCTAAGTTTGACTCCAGATTAATCTTCTAAACGTTCTTATGAGATGCTTCATACCTAATAGCAATATCTACAAAAATTTGAACGATGACCTTTAAGAGCTCATTCAACTAAGAACAAGCCTAATTGGGTTTCAATTTGAGTTTGTTTAGTAAAGGACTGCTTATTGTTCTGCAGCTCAAATTTGCAAAATCCAAACAAACACCCCCCTCCCCCACAAAAAAACAGGACAAAAAAAATGCGCATTTTTAAACTAACATTTACTTGTTTTTCATAAAATCCAGATTAGTGAAAGATAGGGTAAAAGGAGCAATCCCAAAGTAATCCAAATGGACCAAATCCCCAAATGTCCAAACAACCCCTTAGGTCTCTCTATTGATTTCTTTTCCATTAAATAGAAAAATTATCCCTATAATTACTTTGTAATTGGTAATCAGAAGCTAAATAGTAATACTTCGTATGCAATGAAAAATTGGATGGGGGAGGAAAAAAAAAAAAAAAAACCCATACACGCGTTTTCCTTATACCTTCCATATGTCAACTCTGCAAAAGCTTCAATCCGCGTAGTAGCTGTTCACTGCCACCTCTTGGTACTATTCTATTAAACCAGACTCTCATGGTTTTGTGTCCCATGTTGTCTTGACCTATATAATGCCCAAAATAGCTACCACCCACAACTTTGGATTTATTTCTAAGAAAAATGCCGTACTTTTATGAGAAAATTTTCATGAGTATAACATGCGTACATTGGTGGGATTCAACCCATGACGTGATGCACATGAATAAAAGAGGACTCACTAGATTAGTTCCCCTCGCAATTTATCACATGATTGCAATGTGTTCATTGCCTGTACACTTCAATTCCAACCATATATTGATTTCAACAATTAGATCGAATTGAAACGCATGGGATCAAAGGGCCCCCCACTTTAATGCTATATGAAATCCGGCCCGACCCTAATCCAAGGCCACACATAATCCAAGGTAATGGTTGTGCGATATGCCATGTCTTGTTTGTTTTTCCCAAAGATTCATATAATTTCATATCTAATTAATTATTCGTTCAATGACCCGGTAATTATTAAATGATTGACAAATCTTTTCTTTGATTATGCCTTTGTGGTTTGAAACATTAACAAAATTGTGATGATGGATTCAATTTTTTTGCAATATATGCCTCCATTTTTGTCTTGTAAGAAATCCATTTTTGAATAATTTGTTCCTTTTTAAATTTGTTACTTCCATGGAATGTCCAAACTCCAAACCACCCCATTATTTTTTTCCCTTTATTTAATACCAAAATCGTTGCTCATGCTCAATCCACTAGGATTTGTTTATGGCAAAGTACGTAGGCCTTGACTTGATTGATGATCGATCCAATGCTACTTCAATAATAATGCAAAGAATCCAAAACAACCAACTAATATCCATATTCTAGCTTATCCTACACCTAAACCTTTTTTTAATAAACCAAAACCCACCCCCATTTCCTCCCCCCCCCAAAAAAAAAAAAAAATGAAATTCTAGTCTGGGAAAGGAACTAGACCTTCAAAGGTTGGTGGGCATGGTCTACTGGATTGTCGGTAGGGCATTGTTTATGTGCTCTGACTTCAAAGTAGTCACTATTAAATTGTCTATTGTAAGCGACTAAGGGTCATGCATGCAGGCGCCATTGAGGAAAAATAAACAGGGTCGGCTCACTGCCCATAGAAAATCTGTCTTTGAATATTTATGAATGTCGACATATGCCCAAATTTCTCATTCTGTACCTGTTGACTTGCACATTTTCCATCCTTCATTTATTTTCCTCTCTTAATTTCGTTCTCTGCAGAAAAATATGACGGCAATGTTTTCCTTCACAGATTCCATGATTTTGAGAAGTTGCTTCCAGTAATGATTTAATTAAATTTAGAGGAAGGTGGGGTGAAGAAGTCATTCATCGTGTTAGCAGTTAGCGTGTTACTGTCAGCATTGTTGTGTTTATGGATTCTAATCGGCCATATACCCACTAAAATTCGTATTCATAGATAACGTGAAAGCAATGTTTTCAATTTCAAGATACCAAATCAATAATACATCATACTGACATCTTAAAATGGTGGGGTACTACATTTGCGTAAGCTATATCAACTAGTATCCCTAAACTATGTGACTAATATACTTATTTTGGGTTTTCGGAATATTTATATGGACTACGTACAGTTTCCCTAACAAAATTCTGTGAGAGAGAGAGAGAGAGAGAGAGATGCGCAAGTGGGTTGCCGAAGTCTCTGTAATTATGCTTGAGATTGTGGTTAACTACCTACTCTAATTCTTTATTATGTGTCCACTGTTCTGTCCCGAAAACCTAATTTTAACAAAAAGTCAAATACAAGGGTAGCCTAATAAAAAGAACAAAAAAATTGAGGAAAAAAGAAAAGGGAATTTTAGATTGGACGGGCTATGAAAAAATAATTACAATTCAATAAAAATTACTATTAACTTCTCTTAGTAAATGACCACTAACTGTAATTATTTACCTGTAACCCGACGAATTTATAATTTTGTCTCACAAAAATAGAGCGCGCTCTCTTCTCTAATATTATAGTAGCATTATAAGATGAGAATTTACTACTCATTCCCGACTCCTAAAGATCGAGTCTAATTCCAATATAATCTTACATTATTCAATACATAAGTCTTAAAGATAATCCATGTCTCGTCTTACTCTTCTTCTCAAAATCTATATCGTTTTCAACAGAATAATTGAATGATTAATTTTAGCCGGATAATTAGTCCCATATCTTGTCTTTGTCTTGAGATCTTCCCAGATACCATTATTTTTCTTCTTTAATTATGATTGAGAGGAAAAAAACAAAAGATTCAAATGTAATCCCATATTTTACAAAGCTTGGAAGTGGAGGTCACATTAATTTTCAATCTTAAAAGATTGAAAATTGTCCGTCTCATGCGCCTTTAAACTAGCATGGGGACCAAATCTAGTCTCCAACCCTTGTGTAATTGATCAAAATTAACTCCTTTTTTGTCGTATATTATTGAATACTTTATTTATTTTTGTATCTTTTTTAATGTATTGACTATTGACAGTGATATTAGAATGTAATTCGTTTTATAATAATCCCTTTTTTTTATTTATACTAATTGAGTTTTTAACTTCGCACAGTTTGTAATTTACTCAAATCTCTGTCATTTCTTGATATCGGAATTCAATGGAACCTTTAAGTATTGGCATGCACCCATGGCCCAGGGATCGATCTCAATGATTGGCAGCTTCCACTGTACATTTTGCAAGCTCCAGACTGAAAAGTTCCATCAAAATTTTAATGGCTCTTACCAAAGTTCATAATTTGTCGGCCACACAAACCCCCAGAATTCAATCATGAAGGCCAGTAGGCCACGGCCGACCAACAGTCCAACAAACCCTTTTGTCTAAACTCCACATATATACTAGTAGCTAGTCTACAAAAGAGGCCCAAGCATGGACGAAAAAAGATATGAAAGAATATACAAGTATGAAAGTAATTGCCCACCAAATCATTATTTAAAATGATTTATGTATTTATTATTTTTATCGACAAGGGTATCCGAAGATTTGGTCCCGATTAATCTTTTGATCATGTGCATTTTGTCCATCCCACACACACCGGATAGTACCAAGTCCTTCGGGTTGTAGGGGTAAGTGGTAACCTTAAAAGGGAATCAATGTTTTCATGAAGTTTTGAACACTCAACCTATCCTTCTTGAGATGTTTATCAAGACTTGACTTGTCACTAGACTAATCTTTTGGGGTTGAAATGATTTATTTGAAAAGATCGATTTCTTCGTGTACAACCACCTCACTAATTGGGATCAATAAATTAAATAGCTTGGGTACAGAAAGCATAAAAATGATGCATAATTAGGGCATTCAAACTTCTTCAAAAGTACATGAAGAAACACTTAAGAAAAATAGTATATACCACATACCCACGTTTTTTTTTTTTTTTTTTTTTTTAATGGAGATATACCCATGTTTTTGTGACAAATATTTATGTGGCACATGGACTGCGCCTATGCACTTATATTATTAGAATTAAAACATATGGTAAAGCACTTACACATTTTTTTTTCTTTTTGATCCATGTCACTTTAATTGTCATAATCCGAATATATTCATGAATCACATTAGATTTTACTTTCATAAGCTCCTTAATTTAATTACTCCATATATTAGAGCTCTGTTTGGGCACCAACCGGGCAACCAAGATGAGATGACGTCGTTAAATCTTTTACAATAAGCATTTTCCTTAATAGATGGCTTAATTAGTGTTTTCTTCCTTGCATTCACTTGACAATTAATCCATCAAAACAGGGTCCTAATGTCTTTTAAATTATTATTAGTATTTTTTTAATTGTGCTTACTTGCAAGAAACCAAGGTTTCCACTTCAAGGAACAAATGACTAAATGAGCAATGCAGCCAACTTCCCCGGTCACATGGCGCCTGCCTCGCATGGCTTTGGAGTCAACTTGCTTCCACATTCACCCATTAAGAAATTCCCCTATCAATTTGACTGGGACAATTATCGGCAAATATATATATATTATATACACATATTCCTGTTACAATCTTTGTATTGTTTACTACTTAAAACTGCAAATTGTAATTATAAGTATGCCTAGTTGGGCTTTTGTAGGGTAGGGTTGGTTGAGCGGTAAGGTCTTGGGAATACTCTTCATAGGTCATCTTTCCATAGGTCATCGCTTCAACTCCTTACTAATAATTGTTACTTATATGGGTATATATAGGGTGTCTCACGCAGGTCATTAGGGGATTAGTCTGGAGTCTGAATTAAAATTTCAGTGGAAGTAAGACTTGATTGAGATACATATAATCATTTAATCAAATAAAGAAAAAATGAAATAAAAAAGATATGCTTAGTTTGTTGTGTTACTATTTTTACCCCTATCATATAGAAGCATTAATTTTTTGGATTCACCAGTTCGAAGCAAACCAATATACAGAGTATATGTTTGGAATTGTTTAGCTACTTTTTTTGACCCATATTGATCTCATGATATCCATTGTATCAAGATCAAGTGCTCTAATTGTACTTACCCCCCAAAAAAAAGGGAAAATTAAAATTGATTTAAGTCTTTTCCGGAAACCTGATCCTCACTAAAAGGGGATAAAAGCAGATTAAGATGCCACGTACGCACCTTAATTGGTGGCAAAATGTTTCAATGTTGTACCAAAAATTCTGACCTTTATCTAATTTTCTAAACCCTCTAATTTATAAAGGATTTGCTCAATGATCCATGTTCCAGTCATCCCTTGACAGGGAGAGATAGAGATGGAACCCAACCCTATCTCTACAAGCGATAACTCATGAGTCCAATCCATGAGTCTCAACCTTATCTCGGCAAGGGATGACTCTCATATGGATTCTCGATCAGTTTGAGTGTACTGACCTAAATGTAACTATGTTCTTCTGACCCTTCCGTAGCTCATAAAAGAAAGGCTGGGAAAAAATAAAAGTATAATTAAATATAATTTGATTCATAATAAAATTTCATATGATGTTATATAATGTTATTTTTAAGATCTTTTCACGTGCAACCTACGGCATGAGAGATTTTGTTCTGGATCAATAATAAGTATCAAACAGCATTGCCCAGAGTACAATATCGTTGAAACCGTCGGTAGACGCACGCGGTGCCTTCTACTAAGTTGTTATTTGTCCACGTCCATTGATCAATCAATCAATCAAGGCCAAAAGATGGCTCCATAAATAAAGATGGGTACCCTATATATGGCTCATTGGGACCCACCTAATTATTATTGTATTTTAAGTATATAAAATGAGTATTTCAAAATCTAAAAACTTCTCTTAAAAATTTTTCTTCGGTCTTTTTATATTGTGAAATTACCTTATCCTACGTTAGAAAAGTGAAAGATTCTTAATGGGGTTGTATAGTATTCTACTTATTATATGTGGTATCATGTTGTATGATATAAGAAGTCTCCACGTGCATATGAGATAGATCCCAATCGAGTGATTTGCAGGATTGGAGTCCAAAAACTAACTTAGTTGCTCGCATCGTGAGCGTACGACGTGTGCGCAGGGGGGTGTAAATCCCGAAAATTAGATTCTTCTCACATTTTACTACAGACTTTGGATACTGGGTTATCCACGACTCAGTTCAGTGATCCGTTTTTATATTAGGATTGTTTTAATTAAATCAGTTTACTATTTTATTTCAATTTAATTATTATATGACTGTTGAGCTGATTTAAACCTATTGAATTATATATATATATATATATTTTTTTTGAGGCCTATTTCTGATTTCTAAAGCTTATATAAACCAGTATTCTCATTCAACATAAAACACACAAAAGAGCAATCGTCTTTTCTCTTCTTCTCTCTCTATTTTCTTTTATCTGTAATTTTATTTTTGAGAGTCAGAAGCATTCTGAGTTCTTCGTTTCACTCCTACACTTGCGAGTACACGCTTGTAGGAGCTCGGTTATTGAATCTTGAAGGGTAAAGCGCTATGGCCTACTGCACCGAGTTTCATACTTAGAGGAGTGGAACTACTCTTAAAGACAATGCTTCGTACACACCTCAACCGATAAGTGTTTTATATTTTTACAGTTTTTGTTCTAATTTTTAATTTACATAGTAACATTTACAATGTTGTCAGACAATTATTATAGTCCACAATCCTGAACATGTGGCACAGGGACAACACTACACTCAATTTTAGAGATACAGTGGATGAGGGCCTTTGGATACTGACCCATTTGTGCTCTAAGACGCGTGAATCTGACTCACTAGGGAGCAAGATAATCAAATTATTGCTACTAATTACTCGTCTTCTATCAGTTTTCATTCAACAAAGTGAGAGAGAAGAAAAACAAAAACAAAAAAATAATTTTTTTTTCTACCTCTGAGGGATCTTCCCATCCTTGAACTTAAGCGTGCCCAACGTCTTCATAGTCTTCAAGTAAAAATGCCTTTTTGCTTATTAATTTTGAGTTCTGCACGAGTCAAACCTAGTGCACGTGAAGGAAGGAAAGCACACACATAGTGATAAGAATGAGAAAATCGGATGATAGGTGATCGGAGATGAGCCAAACCTTGAAGGGTCATAGGCAAAGGAAAATACTTCAAAGTAAGTGGATGCGTGTTTTACTGGACCATAGTCGAATTGCACCAAGTTTGACAATGAAATTGAACAACCTTCAAGTTAACAGTCCAATAGATGATAAAACTTTTGAACAAGATTAGAGTTGCTAGATTGAGGTAGGAGTGGTAAAACAAATCAAAAGTCATCATGGTAGAAGCTGCTTACAAAAAGGGAGAGGGGAAGCCCACAAATCACATACGGAGTAAATAAAAAAGTACGGCTAGCAATGATGGTGACAGATACGAGACACGAGGGCCTCATGTTGGCCAAATGGCCCTTTCACCCATACGTCGAGCATCTATCATTTGCAATTATGGACCATCATGATAGCATTCTCCTAAATAAAATTCAATCAACCAAGCTAGTTGCGACCTAATCCTCTTTAATCATAAGTTGACCTCTTGCATGCAAGTGCACATAACGACATGCTTTTGGTGCTCATTCGAGGTAATTCTAGGAATTCACTTGAGAGGAGCGAAAACCTTAATATAAGAAGCCTAAAAGGATTATGATCACATAAAGAAGTTTTGAGAGTAGTAGCTTTTGGTCCCTTTTTGTACTCATAGAGGTAAACTATTCACTAAAATAACGTCACTAGACCAGCTTAGGAAGGACGTGGTCATCTTATCACTAAATGATTTTTCTCCATATTTATTAGTTCTGAAAATCATGAAGTATCCCATTTTTCCCTCTATTATGGCATGTCTATATATTCCGCTATAGTCAAGTTGACCTTACTGTCACGATCTACTGAGATTCAAGCTACATAGGTCAGATTCCAAATTCTCTTTACGAAAATTTTACCATGACTTGAAAACTATATAAATAAAAATTTGAATTTGACCATAGCTTGATAATGCATTTAAAGCCACAATAGTTTGAAGCTATCATCCCCATCGATCATTCTGCTCCACATCTTGCCATTTGATATTGATTAATTCAATCGGAACTCCAAAGATCTTCAACAAAAAAAAAAAAAATAATAAAATAAAATAAAATAAAGGAAGGAACTCCAAAGAAATTAACCAGCAGTCACCACATCAGGTCATGAAGGACACACCCACTGTATCCCTTCTTCCATATATTACGCTTGATGCGACCTAATCCTCTTTAATACCACAAGTTGATCATATATACAT
Source organism: Liquidambar formosana (assembly GCA_039720395.1). NCBI lineage: Eukaryota > Viridiplantae > Streptophyta > Magnoliopsida > Saxifragales > Altingiaceae > Liquidambar > Liquidambar formosana. The sequence goes on along the minus strand of CM077827.1, from coordinate 30,961,570 downwards.
TCTTCCATATTTATCACCAACCGTTTCTGCTTTTGTCTGCATGTATAACTCCCCATGCCATCAACCTCCTTATCATATCCTCTGTATTATGGGGCCCTCTAATCTCCTTATTTATAGCAACCGTAATGCCATACTCGTTTTTCCATAAACATATACCTACCTTCAGTTGTATTTCTAACCTGCATTAAGCCACATTCTGTTTCCAATAGTTTCTCCCCTTTTCCTCTTCATGGCTCTCTTTCTCTGTTTTCTCATTATTATGATCTCTTCAAGCAATGCTCAGGGTGGTCCACCTTCACCTGGCTACTACCCAAATTCCAAATTTGGCTCCATAGACTTCAATCAAGGCTTTAGAAATCTTTGGGGTCCTCAGCATCAGAGTCTAGACCAGGGCCAATTAACAATCTGGCTTGATAGTACCTCAGGTCATATAAATCTCAGTTTCATGTCCTGTTTTTTCTTCTTAATGCAGCCCTTCCTCTCTTTCTTTTTCTTTTTTTTTTCCCTTTTTTTTTGCCCCCTTAATTTTTCATTCTTTTAATTTTAATTTTAATTTTTGCTTTTTTGTGGGTGTTGTCTATATTAGATTATTTCCTTTCTTACTTAATTTTTTGAAACAGGAAGTGGGTTCAAGTCACTTAAGCCATATCGATCCGGCTACTACAGTGCTGACATCAAGCTCCAATCTGGTTATACTGCAGGAGTGATAACATCTTTTTATGTGAGAATTAGATCAAAGAAACCTGTTTTTCTTGTTTGTATATCTTTTATACTTTTTGTCTGCATATGGGAAAGGTTTTACAATAATTGACATTGATTTCGACCAGGTTAGACTAATTTTTCTAGTTCATTAATTGGGTAATGGCAGCTTTCGAACAACGAAGATTATCCAGGGCACCATGATGAAATCGATATCGAGTTCCTTGGAACAACATTGGACAAGCCTTATACTCTGCAGACAAACGTCTATATCAGAGGAACTGGGGATGGAAATATTATTGGAAGGGAGATGAAGTTTCATCTCTGGTTCGATCCAACACAAGATTTCCACAACTATGCTATCCTATGGTCCCCCAATGAGATTATGTCGGTAGAACTTGCATCAATTAGCAATTCTTCTAATATGCTTTAGATTTTTTTTTTTTTTTTTTGTATATATGCATTTGTCAACCCATGCATGCATCATGTACACAAACGTACATACACGATCTTCGTATGCACATATGTGTATATGAATTGATTCGTATCGCAATGGTCATTGATGGCCAACATGTTAATTGTATCTCATGAATTTTGTTTCCATCATTGTTACTTTTTTTTAATTTTTTTTCACCTGAAATAACAGTTGACATGACATTATTATAAAATTAAAAAATCCTCTTGACATCGTATCATCACATTAGTAGTGTTGACGTAACATTGCCATATTAGGTGAGAATGGAGGTAAAAAGATAAAAAATGTTTAGGAATTGGGAATCGAAGTTTCCTTTTGTTTTTTTCTTGCATATTCCTGACCCCTTTGTCTCATGATGTGGTCCAGATTTTTGGTCGATGATGTGCCAATACGAAGGTACCCGAGAAAGAGCGATGCGACGTTTCCCTCACGGCCGATGTGGCTCTATGGTTCAATATGGGATGCCTCGTCGTGGGCCACAGAGGATGGAAAATACAAGGCTGATTATTCATACCAGCCATTCATTGGTAGGTACAAAAGTTTCAAACAAGTCGGGTGCACCACCGATGGACCCGCCTCCTGCCGCCCTCCCTCCGTATCGCCGTCTAGCTCCAGCGGCCTGAGCCAACAGCAGTACTCAGCGATGGACTGGGTGCAGAAGAACTACTTGGTTTATGACTATTGCAGTGATCCAAAGAGAGACCATTCCCAAATACCTGAGTGTTAAACTATTAATTAAAGAGTTGAGTCAAGCATGTCTCCTAGTCACTATACAGTCATCTAGTTATTGCTTTGGATAGAAAACAGTTTGTCAAGGAGTGTCTTGAGATGGATCCCACTTGCCAAGAATAGGTGCAAGAGTAGTTGAGCGTCCAAGCCTCCCAAGATTTGAAGGTTCTATTGTTTTATGGTGCATTGTCAATGGAATAAAATAGTTGGTGGAGTGCTTTTTTTTTTTTTTTTTTTGGGGTGCAATTCTGTGAATTGTTTTATAGATATATATATGAAAGAGGGACTGAAGTCTTGAGTCTTTCTTTCTTTTTTTTTTCCTTTTTTCCCCCTTGGTGCAAAGCTCAAGTGTTTGTAATTTTGTATCCTATTTGCCAGTTCTCTTGATCCTAGCCAAAAGGCTGAAAGGTATCACTTTGCTATTATGGAATAAAGAAAAGATAGGGATTGTATTTTCAGTCTTAATGGGTTTCTTTTCTTTTCCTTTCTATTTTTTTTTTTTTTTTCCCAAATTTTTGACAACATAGTTATCCCAAGCTTATCCCATTGAGGTTTAGCCCTAGGTCTAGATTAGTCCTTAAAGCATCTTCAAGGGTATTAGATACTTTTTTGCTACTTTAGAAAGGAAAATTATATTTTTTTAAAATAGTTAGATAATTATCCAAGTGAGTACTCCAAAGGTACTAGTTATTTTTGAGTTATTTCAAAATTTTTATTGATAATCTTATTTTTTTTAATCATTTGGTGGAGAGATAAAAAGGGAATGATGCATAAAGAGATAACAAGTGTCACTTTTTTAACTAAAAATAGTTTAGCTAGCGAACAATCGCTAGCTAAATGTAATTAGTCCGAAATGAAGATAGCTAAAATAGCTAACCATATAGTTAGTCCCTTGGAAAAGGAAAAAAGTGTTTTAACGAGCTAAAATAGCTAGGGAGGTTGGATAGCTAACCCATTGGAGATACTCTCCAAGAGACTAGCTATTTTAACATTTTAGTTAAAATAGAAAGTAACACCATCTCCAAAAAGGCTAGTTATCCAACTCTCTAAAATAGTTAAACCCTTTGAAACTCTCCAAATATATCTAGCCATCTTGACTCTCTTAACTAAAGTAAAGAAAAAATAGCTAGTCCACTGAGGAAAAAATAGCTAACCCTGTTGGAACCTTCAATTCAATAGGGGGTTCTATATTTTAACTAGCATTATTGGAAAACCTTCTAGACTCTCTTAACTAAATATAACTAGCTGTCTTGACTCTCTTAACTAAAGTAGAGAAAAAATAGGTAGTCTATTAAGGAAAAAATAGTTAACCATGTTGGAACTTTCAATTAAATAGGGGATTCTCTATTTTAACTAGTCTTATTGGATAACTCTCTAGACTTCCTTAGCTAAATATAACTAGCCATCTTGACTCTCTTAACTAACGTATGGAAAAAATAGCTAGTGTATTAAAGGAAAAAATAGCTAATCCTGTTGGAACCTTAAATTAAATAGGGGTTTTCTATTTTAACTAGTCTTATTGGAAAACCCTCTAGACTCCCTTATCTAAATAAAAATGAGCACTTATTAAGTTTTTCAAAATAGAGAAAAAATAACTAACCCTATTAGAGATGCTCTTAGGAAAGTATTTAATGGGTTCGTTTAATAAATTAAGTATACAAAAACTAGTTTAATTGAAGGAATTAATTTTGACCATACAATTTGCCCCATTTGAATAAAACACTATCATATGTTGTTCCACTGCTCAAAATATTTGAATTGAAAATAAATGACTGAAACCATTAATTCAAGCTGACTTTGTTTGGTTCACTTTACCTAATAATTAGGTCGGAAAGCATTTTTGAGAAAGTAAATCTTTATCCCTCACGTGATCTTACAAGCGACAATTTACCAATAAATCAAATTGTATGTTTATTAGATTATTGCCACATAATTAATTATTAAAAAAAAAACTGTTGCTGACCACATTCACCCAATTAAACAACAAATTGGGCAGTGGATGCCAAACAAGATGATGCAACAACCAAAAAAGTGAAGCTTAACAAGTCAGAATGGGCCAAAAATAATGATATTTTCTTATAGTAAAATCTTCTCCGGATTTTATGATAAAATGATTGATTTGATCGCTATTGTCGAATAAAACGTTTGATTCGGTCACTAGCAGCCTTTTTTGGACTATTGTATTATCCTTCACATGAATTCAATTAACCCGTTTAACCTTTTGAAAGCAAAATATGAAGACGCATCCTTTGGAGTGGAGCCTTTATGGGAAACATGGTCATTTCTATAATGATATGTTCGGTAAGAAGGATAATAAAGTGAGAAGAAAGATAGGGAGGAGGGATAGACTAAGGGGAAGGAAAATATGAAGACGTATCCTTTGGAGTGGAGCCTTTGTGGGAAACATGCTCGTTTCTTTAATGATATGTTTGGTAAGATTTAAGGATAAAAAGTGAGAAGAAAGAAAGGGAGGAGAGATAGACTTAAGAGAAGGAGACCCTCTTTTCTACTTGTGTTTTTGGTAAGATGGATGAAAAGATTGATGGTGGTTTTTCTTCCTCTCGATTTTTTTCGTGTGTCTGATAAAGATGAATGGATGATGGGAGGATGATCAGATAAAGTAACTTTGAGGGGTCTCTTCGTTCTCCCTCCTTCTCACTCATATCCTCCCTTCCTAGTCTCTCTCTTACCAAACGTACCATTAAAGATGATATAAATTCTTATAGAAAAAGGAAAAATGTAGAAAGTTCAAAAATAAAAAATAAAATAAAAAAATGAGAGTTTCCAAAAAGGAGAAGATGACATAAAGGTTGAAAGAGAATCTTGTTTCTTTGAAAGAGCATTCCAGTGAAAGAAAGTCACTTCATGAAATTTGAGTGCCCATCCATAATGTAAGCAAATTGTCAAGAAACGCAATGAACATAGTTCAAATCTTCCCTACATCACAATTGATTGATGGTCCACACATGCAAAACATACAAACACTGCATTAGTTAAAGTAAGGGTTAGAGATATTTGGTTATGTCCTAATCGACTTTTGATTACTAGAGACACGATCAACTTGTGCAGAAAATTTGCACCGGCCATGGTCGCCTCATGCAACAGATCTAACCAATCACATGCACATTGAGGTCGACCCAAACAACTTGGGTTTGCCAGTTTGCCTAGCTTTCACACCATTTCACGTTCAGCTACTGTTGGCCAATTTTGGCTGCCTGGGATGAATTTTTCGGAGAACAAGACACACTATTTGATAGGCCCTTCTTGAGATAACATCATAACAATTTGGAAGAGGTTAAGTTTTTTTTAATGGTTGAAATGCATCCAAGAATGTAATGGAAAGAAGGAACCCACAAAAAAAAAAAAAAAAAAGGAAAGAAAGAAAGAAACTGAAGAATGTACAACTAAAACCAATTTAGTCATGCTGAATTATATGTTTCAATTGCGCTCTCAAGAACCCATCATTTGGTGGCCTTCAGTTTTTGGAAAATTCCGCAGGCTACCATGTGACCAAAAAAATAATAAATAAAAATACAGAATAAATAAATAAATAACAGTATGTACGTAGTGCTAGTCTTATCATTTTCTTATTTGACATGGCAATCAATGCCACGTCGATACATTTACAATGAAAAATAAAAATAAATAAAAATCTTTCAATGGTGTGGTGCTAACGTTGCAACTTGACAACGGTTGCCACTTCAAGTGGGCCTACAATGAATTGAAATCCCCTATCCCCCTTGTGTGCCCTAGCCTTTTATCTACCCCTTTTCGTCATTAACTATTTGGTTCATGACAATATTTTGCATATGAGATGGAAAATAGTTAATGGAAGAAGCCGTTAAAAAGTAATTAATGATGTGAACCTATAGACAAAAAAAAAAAAAAAAAAAAAAAGACAGATAAGGGGACATCTGTGGTGGTAGAGGATCTCGGTCTGCCTAGCTACTATGTGGCATATGGTTCTCTGAACGGGAGTGGTGGTAAAGCTTTTCATCTATTTCATTTCGAACGGAGAATCTCTGCCCTCTCTTCTATGTCCCTTTGCATACAAAAACTACCATAAAGTAAGGGAACCATAAAGTAAGGTCAGATATTTGTTATGTCCTAATCACCTTTTGATTTCTAGAGATAATGAACTTCTAGCTTAAGCGTATTTGTACGGACCATGGCCTCATGCAAGTTTATCTCAGCAATCACATGGAGCATATTGAGGGAGACTCAAACAACTTGGGTAGCCTAGCTTTCACACCATTTCACGTTCAGCTACTGTTAGGCCACTTTTGGCTGCCCGCGAAGCCTTCTTCATAGAACACTTAAGACACGATTTGATAGGCCCTACTTGAGATAACAACGTAATAATTTGGAAGAGGTTTAAGTTTTTTGAATGGTTGAAATGCTTCCAAGAATGTAATGGATCGAAGAGAATAGGAACCCAAAATAAAAATTTTTTTTCTTTTTTTTTTTTAAAAAAAGCCATGAAAAATGTATGTATGTATACTTTAAATCAATTTAGTCATGCTGAATATATTATATATTTCAATAATTCCATTGTTCTGTCAAGAACCCATTGTGGTGGGCTCGATTATATATTTCTATTGTTCTCTCAAGAATCCATCTTATGGGGGGGTTTCAAAGCCTTTAATTTTTGGAAAAAACCCGCCAAGCCACCATTTGATAGAGAAGAAAAAAAGATAAGAAAGAGTATGATGGTATTAGATTATTAGTCTTCTCATCATTTTTCCATTTGACATGACAGTCAATGCCACGTCAATACATTAATAAAAAAATTTAAATAAATAAATAGGTAGAGAAAGGAATGCTTTGGATGGTGTGGTGCTAACGTTGCGGCTCCATAACGGTTGCCACTTCAAGTGGGCTTACTATGAATCGGAATCCCCTGCTCCCCTTGGATGCCGTTTTATCTACCCTTTTTTCCTATTAATTGTTTAGTTCGTGACAACATTTTGTGCTTGAGATGGAAAATGGTTAATGGAAGAAGACATTAAAAAGAAATGCTGTGAACCGGCCGATAGCCAAGAAAAAAAAAAAGGAAGGAAGACAGACGATATCCAAGGTGCAAAGGATCGCAGAGGATCTGAAATTCCCAATCTACCTACTATGTGCCTATGTGCCAATCTATTTTATTATGAATGGAGATTCTCTACCCTATCCTCTATGCCCTTTGCATGATTGGACCATTTTAGTGTCATAAAATTATGTTGGGACCAATTGAATAATGGGTCTTCATTAGTGCGTCTTGTCTGTAAAAGATCAGTTCATTTAAATGGTTTATACCATTTTATTTAATTTTTTTATTATTATTTATATGAGACAATATCAAATTTTTCATTCAAATAACTTGATTAAATTTAAAATAATCAAATAGCTAAGACAATTTGAAAGAATTCATGTATCTATTCAGGAAATGGCCCTAAGTGTACCCTTATGGATAGTTATTAGTCATTTTTAATTAAGTTAGTAGTCATTAAATAGATGTTAGTAGAAAATCGTACTGAACTGTAATTAGTTTCCCATAGCCTGACCAATCTAAAATTCCACCTAGAAAAGGGGAAATAATTACAGTTTTAGTCATGTTTGGTTAAGTTAGTAGTCATTTGTTAACAAGTTAATAGAAAATAGTCCTGAATCGTGGTTATTTTCCCATAGCCTACCAATCTAAAATTCCCTCATCTTAGAAAACATCTTGGGCTTCAACCCAGCCCGCTACGGGTTTGGTCAAGTAAATGGTAGCCACGAACGGCTATTGCAACCCCACAGGTTTATCACCCCACCCTTCATTGTTTTTTTGTTTTTAAGGTTTTATGCAAAATATAAAATATTTTTACGAAAATCAGTCCAGATATTCATTAGAAAACGTTATTTTGAACAACTTTGTAAAAGAAAGTTTTTCCCAAATCTATCGTTTAAGTAGATTTTTTAGTAATTTATGATCTTTATTTTATTTTTTTACCAAAAAGTCTATTTAAATGATATATTTTGGAAAAACATTTTTTCTGTAAAGTTATTCAAAATAATGTTTTCTAGTGAATGTTGCGATCAGTTTTTGTAAAAACATTTTATATTTTTCATAAAATCTTAAAAACTAAAATGAAAGGGGGGTTTAATAAAAAAAAGTGGGGTTGCAATAGCCGTTCCCATGTTAGCCACTAGCAAATTACCATCCAAGACGAGATAAAGTTTTTACTGTAACTGTAATACGGGCACATAGCATCACTCTCATAGACCATAGCGAAAATTTTGGGAATTGGAAATTTTCCTGTAACTTGGAAGTTATTCATAAAATAATTCAAAATGTGTGAACATGAAAAAAAACAATGCAAATTAATTTAATAAGAAAGATGGGTTATTATTTCATACTTGTTCTAAATGATTTCAGAATTTCAGAAATTGTTAAAGAACTATATATTCACAATATCGGAAAGTAATTCAAGAGTTGAAGAAAAATATATGAAATAAATTCAGGTTTCATCCGTTCATAAAAGATACGAGATAAAAGTTATCTCACCATGTTAGCTTTGAACAACCGAATTACTCTGTTAGTATGTATTCATATATGAAGGATGATGATCAAGTAAGCACGTATTGATATGACTTATATAAATACCCGCAGTAGCAGTTATACCTTATGCATTAGTGAGATATGAGACATATTGAACCAATGCAAATAGTACAACCCCTAATGCATGGTATTAATATAACTCATACCAACACGTGCTGATGGGAACATAACCACATATATAAACTAGATTAATTTTTATTTATGAGCGCGGGAACCAATCACGTATGGACTAGTAGTTCTAGAATAAGGAAATTATAATCAAAGAAATCATCAAATCCGACCTTAGCTCAGTTGGTAGAGCGGAGGACTGTAGTGGGAGCTTCCTGACGGCTAATCCTTAGGTCGCTGGTTCGAATCCGGCAGGTCGGATGTCTTTTTTGCCCATTGGCCAAATTGAAAAGAAAAAAAAAAAAACGACAACTTCCCTTCCTTTTCTTTTTCCATTTCCCTTTCCCCAAACAGCTTCTCAACATGGGATAATTTCAGTCAATTCAACTAGAAAGTTGAAACAAGGCAACGTGGAAAGAAAGCTAGAAAAACTTAAAGACCCAATGTTGCAATTGAACGCGTGGAAAACAACAGGTGACATAATAGAATTACAGAGCATTCAAAAGGACCCTCAATGAATAATTATGCCAAAAAATAAATAAAATAAAATAAAGGCATGCATAAGAAAAACCACATGACACGAGGTAGACCACATTATTTTTCTTTATTTTCTCGTGTTTTTTAATTTTTATCCAATTTGTGCAAACAATAAATAAATAAAAAAAATAAAGGCCACGCATCCATCATAAAAACCAAAACACAAGGTAGACTGCATTATTTTTCTTTATTTCCTCATGTTTTCCAAGTTTTATCTGATTGTTTGGTGATTATGTGACTTATGACTTATTCAACCGTCGTATTTGACTTAAATCAAAATAATGTATTGGTGAAAACAAATGTCATTCTAAACATCCATGAAGTATAGTTTGCCACCAACTAGCGAAATTCCTTTTGGCATAGTCAATGATGCCCATCATGATATTCCAAAGTTTCTTTCCCCCTCTGAGTTGTTAAATGTAATCGTTTTGGTGCCATCCTCATTTCTCAACTTCCTCCTTTTGTGTTGTTTGCGGAGGTGGAGAATGGAAGTTCCCTCCTCTTATATATGAATATTTAAATATCAAAAAACAAAAAATTTAATGCACATCATGCATGTACCATTGAGCTAAAATAATTTTAGTGGAAAAATGCTCCTAATTATTAAAGAAACTCTCATAAGATATAACAAAATCTGAGCAAGCCCAGTACTATGATGGACCGCATCTGAGCCCAATGTTTTTTCGTTCTTTTTTTTTTTTTTTTTTTTGGGGTGGGGGGGGGTGTTGGGCGTGTGGAGGTTTGAAATAACCTGAGACCAATGGTTGCACTTCCAAAAAAGTTACAAATGATGGCACCCTTTTCTGTGTATTGATGAGCAATTCCCCTTATTTGAAGTATTGTACAAATCTCAAGACATTATTATTAGATAAGCAATCCTATAATAATTTCATATACATGAGAATCAAAATTTGATAACCTATCTTATTCAATAGTATTTGATTGAAATGCTATGTCAGATTGACGCGGGTAAGCACAATTAAACATATTCTCAGCCAAATTTATTCTAATAAGGTGGAATCGGTATAATAAATAAGGGACGGTTATTGCCACCACAAAAATTACTCTGCCACACAAGCTCCCGCTATGCACACATGTAACCTCACGTGTTTTTTCTATTAACTTCTTAGATGATTGTCTCCAATTGGACTACATTGAAATTATAATGGTATTTCAGGCACCTGATTGGAAAAAAACTTGTCTAAGTACTACATTGACTTTCTCTTCAAAGTTCAAGGAACTAAATCTTAATTAACCTCCAAAAAAAAAAAATGCTAGAAATTAAAGATAAGGCCACCCTCTTCATGGACTCCTGCACTCAAGGTTGCAAACAATTCAATTCAAGCTAAGCTTTGGAGTGTTTAATCTTAGTTCGTTAAATAACTTGTTTATTTACTATCGAGCCAAGCTTTTAACGAGCCTAAACTATATATTGTGTTCAACTTTGGTTCGTTAAAAAGTCTGTTCATTTACTATCGAGCCTAAATTATTGTGATTGAAATGAGCTTAGGAGAAAGTAGAGAAATTCTTGCTCAAGCCAACTTTGGGCTCAATTTTAAGCTTGTCTCGTGTTTGTTAAAGTGGTTTTGCATTTATAATTTATAACATGTAAGTGTAGTGAGAAATATTTATGAACGAACCAATAATCCTTGTCTAAATTTTATTTATTTATTTATTTATTTATTAAATAGTAGTCAAATTTTTTTTACAAAACAAGTTCACTCAAGAACTCATTAACGTGCCTCATTTTAAGCCCTTAACAAGTTTTTATTGAGTACTTAAAAAGCTTGTTCATGAGCCTAAATGAATTAAACATTAATTTGCTCAAACTTGACTTAATTACTAAATGAGTCTAAACTTCAAGTCTGAGCTTGAGTTTTATTTAGGAATCAACTAAATTTGAGTCAAGTCTTTATCAAGACTTCCCATTAGTTGTTAATAATAGCAACCCTACCCGCACGTAACAAAGCAGGCATAGGCCTCTTCACGCTAACGCCCAGCCCATGAGCAAATGCGGGCATTTCACAACTCACCACCACAAGTACCCACAAAAAGGGAATGGCTATTGCAACCCCCCATTCCTATAAGCCCACCCCCATCCTTTAGGTTTTTAAGGTTTTATACAAAATATAAAAAGTTTTTATGAAAACCGGCCGTGATGTCCACTAGAAAATATCATTTTCAACAACTTTGTAAAAGAAAGTTTTTCCAAAATTTATCGTTTAAGTAGACTTTTTGGCAAAAAATAAAAACAAATGCTATAAATGGTTAAAAAGTATATTTAAACGATAGATTTTGAAAAAACTTTATTCTGCAAAATTATTCAAAATGATGTTTTCTAGTAAACATTAAGGCCGGTTTTCATAAAAACTTTTTATATTTTACATAAAACCTCAAAAACCTAATGAATGAGGTGAACTTATAGGAATGGGGGGTTGCAATAGCCGTTCCCCCACAAAAAATGCCATAGCGGACAAAAAGATCCAAAGCTTTGAAAAAACTGCATCCAGGCAGGCTAGGGTTTGGCTTGTCTCATCTCGTATCCGTGACCACGCCACCACTGTCCTCTCCTCCAAGAATTCATATTTAAAGCTCTGACACACTACATCTGTCTCACACTTCCACACCACTGGCCCTTCTAACCCTGTCTGCCTCCTACACTTTTATTATTATTTTTTCAAAAGTAAAGTTCATTCTCCTCGCCGTCAGTCAGACTTTTTTAGAGTCCCTTATGCAACTACCCTTTTCATTTCCTTTTGTTTTTTTGTTTTTTGTTTTTTTGTTTTTTTTTTTTTTTTTTTTCAAATCCTGGAGTAAATCCTCCCTTTCTTTTTTTTTTGGTCCAAAGTGTCCCACAAATAAAAAACCAAGGTACCTCAGGAATATTCAAATTACCAAGAATTATTAAATATTTTTAATAAAATTAATAATACCAACTTATGTGGCCAACCAAAGGTCAGCCAGGCACATCATCTGAGAAATGATTCAAAAAATTCTGTACAGCCTCTTTCATTGGCAGGCTCCCATGGACCTCCCTACCACCACAGTACAACTCTTTTTATTATTTTTACCCAACAAAATTTTCCTCTGCCACATGTACATAAGTATAATATTTAATCATTTACATCCTGCACCAACAGTACGTTAACCCAATCACAATCCGCCACCTCAGCAAAATTCACATGCCAACAAAATCTTAAACTCTTGCTGTCATAGGGACCCCACCACCATACCCCTCCCCTTCCCACTGTCCTATTATTCTACATCTCGTGAAGAGCGAGCAGTACAAGAAAACCCAGCTGTCTCCCATTATTTTATGCATATGCCCATGCAGCATCCACGTCGAGCGGGATGCATAGTATTAGCTGGCAAAAAACCATTCTACCAATCAGATCAGACCACGTGTCTGATTCCTATTCGCTAGAAACCCTCGACCGGCTGCGGGACTTGTGAAGCTTATGCGATAGGGAATACACGACCTGCCACGTGGCATCGCCATCATGGATTTCGTTGTTGAAGAGTAGGGCCCGCCGAACGGCTGGGTCCCACAGGTTCTTCTGAATGGTGGTGAGGTTGGTGTGCGCGACGTGGTCCAGGATCTCGTCCAATTTTCCGACGTCCTTCTCCGCCACTGTGAGGGATATCTCCGGCCACCGCACAGCGGTTGGGAAGGGCAACCGGATGCCATCGGCTATGATGACCGGCACACAACCCAACGCAACAGACTCAACCAATCTTGGGCTCCATGGGGCCCAACCAAGCGGGCATAAACAGAAAACTGACCGTGCTATTTCTGACTGGTAACCGGCGAACCTATGACGCCTCAGGTAGAACCTCCGGTCATGGTTGTATTTCTGCCATATCACCGTCCGTACAGCCCTGAGGAAGAATGAGATTAAATTAGGGGTAGTTCCGTGATTTCACAAGAGGAGATTTAACTGTGATTGGGTATGATCAAGGGTTTGATTAGAGAGAGTAATGATTAATTACTTGCTGTAAAATCGTCCGCTGATGTTCTTCGGATGGACCTCCATTTTACCCCTGAAAAACACCCAAATATCTCGCCGTTTGTTCGCCGGCGCCGTCGCCAGGGTAGACTGTACGTTTTCCGGCGAGATGTAAGGGGGTATCAGCACATTCTCGACGTCCTGACAAGGGTGCCGGAATCTGACACCAAATGTCTGTAATGTAATCGATCTTTTCAAAAACTCAGGGATCCCATCTGCTCTTGCTACGTCCTCCTTCAAAATCAAAACAAATTTCAGAAACATAAAAAACATTTCCAAAACACCCAAAGAAAAAAATTTTCTACTTTAAAAAACAAATTTTAATTTTAATCTTAATTTTTTGAATTCTGACCATTGCGTGAAAACAGGCTCCGTAATCGTGGGAGGCGACAAAAACGTGGTCCGAGCCCCGGCTCCGATTCCAGAAAGGAAACTCCGATGAGATAAGCTCCACCGCCGATGCTAGAAGGGGCCGGGCGTGACCGATGGCAGGGAAACCATTAACGGTGCTGAAGTTGCAGGAAACATAGACGGGAACGAAGAAGAAATCAGCTTCCCATGGATCAAACGTCCGTACGTCGCTGTTCAACAAAGCCCTGTGTATGGCGACCTCGGAAGCAAACAGGTGGTTGCTGCACCGCTCGTTTGATAACCAGTCATTATTGAACTTTGGAGGCAATTCGTAAACATAGATCTTCAAACCCCTCAACAAATCTACAACAAAACGGCAAAAACTTATCAAAAACACGAATCAAATGACAGCAAAAGAGCCAAAAATACAAAGCATGGGTCGTTGATTATATATATATATATATATAGATACCTTGATTGGGTCTGAGTTGTTGGAGGGATGAGGCGTTGGTGGATTCGAAAAGGGCACGAGAGAGAAGACTGGTTTTGGAATTTGAAACGGTGGTTTTGTGTATGGAGGTGATTTTGCTATGTGGGTTATTGCTGATGAGGTAAGAGCTGAAGAAATACAGAGACAGAGAGAGCCATACGACCCATCTGAAGTATCTGTAACAAGAAGTCTTATCCTGGTGTCTTCCATGTTTGTTTAAGAGCCTCATTCTCACGTAGAACCCCCCGTTCCTGGTGGTTGCTCTCTTGAGCTCCGCCATTTCAATCTCATTTAAAAGGGGAAAAAGAAACGGAAGATTTGCGAGAGAAGGAGTCGAAGGGGTTTTAGTTGGTTGAGATGGGGTTTTCGTTATTAGGTTTGGGGGATGGAGTGGATATTAAGAAACAGAGATTGAAGAAAGATGTGGGTTTGTTGGTACTTCGTTTTTCCGGACCCCCCAAAACGTCAAAAGACGAAGAATACAACTGTTTCCATTTATTTATTTATTTTTGTGTTTTCTGTTCGTTTTTTAATGGGCTCTGTTTAGTTGTACACTACCAAAAAAAATGGGTTTGGTTAAGTTCCGGTGAATATATTATTTAATATATATATATATATATATATACGGTTATGTATAGAGCTGTTGTAGTTGCAGAGAACATAGATTTGAGAGAGAGAGAGAGAGAGAGAGAGAGAGAAAGAGAGAGTGCGGTTGCAGGAGGCCACATGGTGGCGGAGCAGAAATGCAGAATGGACCTGGGCGGGGAGAGTCTCGGTTTCTATGCTTCTTTGGGCCCTTTCAGAAATTAAGGAGTCAGTTCACATAAATACCCCTAATGTTTTCGCAGTATGTGTATGTGGTAGTGGTACTCTTTGGTCAATTCGTATTCTCATCTAGATTTATCCTATGCATTTTGTCTTTGGAACAGCGGGTAAATTAATGCAACACAATGATGATCTACAAATTTATCCGATCCATTTGTCCTCTTCCTCCTTTTTCCATTCCCCTCTTTTTTATCTTTCCCACACATTATCAAGGTATAGGACCATTAGGACGTGACCAATTCCAGGACATAAATAATATTATCATCCATTCTGAATTAAAATATAAGTATTGTAATGTCTGAGTATCATCCATTCCAAATTAATCGTTACAAGATTTTCCACTTTTTTTTTATTGCATGAGGTTATCTAACAGCCAGCCCTTCTTTTTAAAGAAACCAGTATTATGTTGCCAATGAGGTAGATTTCCTCATATGAAAGGTCAAAATCTTTTACAGGAAGTGACCTTTTGTAACATAGACTAAAAATTCATTAAATCAATTACCTAAACCATCTAAAGATTCGAATCTAGAACCAAAGAGGAAAAGAATTGCCATTAAGCCAAAAACCTAGTTGGCAATGCAACATGTTTTTTCATTTTTTTTTTTTGTTGGGATAATTACCATGCAATGTCATGCATGGGCCATGGGGGAGTAGTGGGGTTTCTTAAAAGAGGAAAAAAGTTATAGAAGCACTTGTTTATAATTATACCTGTGGGAAAGACAGATGGAAAAGTTAGACAAAAGGGCAAAGTTGGAAGAGAATTATAAAAGCCTCAAAACTAAGTATGAGAAAGCCCCAAAAAAACCCAATAATTTTATAAAAGCTTACAAAAGCTGCAGGGATGGAACAATTCAAAGCTTAGCTAATAATTAATTATATTGTGATTTAAAATTTTATCATAAAAAACTATATAATACTGTTCAAAAGCCTAACGTGATGACTGGTATAGGACCGACTGGGATTGATATAGAGCAAGACCCGTGTTTGAACCAAATTTCTAGAAGAGAAGAAAGCAAGTTAATTTGAAACCGTTTACTAAATAAAGTAAAATAAAAAGGGAGTTGGCGAGTAGATCAAACTTGAAAATGGGTGGACCAAATGTGATGATGATGCCAATCTTAATACGCTAGCAACAAGGTTGGTCCGATAACAACTCCAAGCCGTACTTTCTAAGATTAGGGCTGCGTTCAAAGCTCACATGATTTATTAGAGACAGCACAACTTTATTGGCCTTACTTTAAGCTGGTCCAAGTAATTATCCAAAAAAAAAAAAAAAAATTATCAAAAGTTGGACATGTGGAGGACAAAAAATTTTAGGTGTACTTATTTAATACTACTAGTTACTAGTTAGTTTTGTCTGATTTTTTGTTATAAAGTATTAATGGGAGTAATTTTGATTTTTTTAAAAAAATTGAAATAATATTAAAAAGAAGAAGTAGAGAGAAGCAAAGAAGAAGAATATTTGGTTCCCATTGCCGACGGAGACTTTTTATTAAAAAAGGAATCCAATGGATGGTCGAAAATGGAGAAAATATTTGATTCTTGTTTAGATTATTGGGTGTAATCTAAGAATTTATATGGAATGGTTTCCATTGATGACAGATACGTTATCGAATATAGATGTTCCAACATGTATTCAAAATAGTGATGATAAATTTTACTACAAATGAATTGTTGATGTTTTCTTTATTAAATCAATCACATGGCTTCACAATGGTAATGATCACTCGAACCATCTTAAGACTAAGTTAACAAAATTTGACGGCTAAGATTTTACCATACCAAATACTTGGCTACTAGTGAAGAACAAACATTCCAATCAATAATTTTTTTAGCCACAAACCAAGGAATCAAAGTAGATATGAATTGTCATTTTGTGCTAAATGCATGAAAGATACAGATCACTTGGCCCATTCACCATGTGAACTGTGCTAAATGAACTGTAGTATTTTTGGCTAAAATCCCTATGAAAAATTTTAGTTAGTCATTTCCATTTTGATTTTACCATAACCTTCAAGATATGCCCACAAGATTCACTGACTAGCCAAGCGAATTTGCTGTCACGAACTTATATTAAAAATAGTAGCTTGAAAGTTGAAACATGGAAGAAAGATAAACAGATAGCCTTTGTTCTATATATTTAGATGCAGAAACATAGTGTACATTGTACAACATACTTAAATAATAATCAATGATTTATGTTTTTTTTTTTTTTCGCTCAAAATCAGCTCTATAGTCACAATGTGCAATGGATCACTTTCAAAGACGCACACACTATAAATAAACAATTAGCAATTAGCAGTTGAGTTTAGATTGTCAATACATTTAAATATAAAATAGCAAGGGTTGTCCATATATATATATATATATATCTTTTTTATTTATGAGTCATATATGTCTCACATGGAACCTGTTAAAATAAGTAACAAAATTAATTAACAAATGCTTGCAAAAGATGTTGCAACAATTAACGGCAAACAAATTTAGGAAAACTCAACTTTTCTCTATCTTTCTATTTTAAAATTCCAGTTAAAAAACGCTGAAAATAAACAGTGGATTGTGCTATAATTTGACACAATGTGTTCCGATGGTACAAATGACAAAATAAGTAATTTTATTAACACAATCACCGTCTCTTTTGTTTTTTAAACATTGTACTATTTTTGTTCAAAGGTTAACTATTAGTGTTGGTGAGGGTGTATTTGAGTAATTTTGCCATACTTGCATTTACTTGGGTAAAATGTTGCAGCCCAAATTGCTGAAAAACTTGCTTGAGATGGAACACTGGTTAATCACAGCTGCAACTTATTGCATTTATGACTACACCAACCTCAACTGTATTGGTGCAGCCTGCAACAATTTATTCATTCATTTATACCCTTGCCACGACAGAAGGTTGACAATTCCAGAGACAGAGAGAGAGAGAGAGAGAGATTTGAATAATTGAATGTCTTTGGGCGTCTCTTGCACGGCAAGCCGGCAAGGTGTGGGTCGATGATGTGTTCAGCAAACACTAAGGATAATGAGAGAGAGAGAGAGAGAGAGAGAGAAAGAGAACATTTGAACTAAGTTATCATATGGTCCAAACATTTTATATGTATAGTATCCAAGATTTTTTATGGAATCATTAAAAAAATAATAATAAAACATTAGAGCCATCGCCAATAACCGATGGTGTAAGATTGACTTCAAAATTTTATTGACATTGATAGACATACCCACAAAGTGATAAATTATATGAATTTTAAATTTAAACTAATAACTCTTTAGGTTATTAAATTGGGATATTTTGTCCTCTTTGTTAAGTTTATCATTGATTTTTATTAAATTTTTGTCAAAAGTATGGTCTATTTTAATCAAACTTAACACATAAACTAACTATTAAAATGTTAATTTAGATATTAAATTGATCTAATAGCATCACATAATATTCATATTCCTTCATAGGTTTTTCAATTTTTAACTATTCCTATAAAAATCTGGAATGAGACACAACGTCTCAATTTAATAGTTTAGAATTTCAGATAGTTATTTGTTGGGAAAATTTCGTAGAACTAATGTAGAGTTAACGGAGTTTCTTTTAGTTACCCGATGTAAAACACAATAATTCTAATTTTACCAAACAACCAAACTTCCTAAGTATTTTAGATTATTATTATTTTTTTTTTTTTAAAAAAGCATTTTAGAATCTCATTTATGGTATAAATGCTGTCATTAAAGATACGTATGTATACTACCTTGACCAGTGCCCTAAAATTCACTGGACCAGCTCCAACCTAGCTAATAGGCAATGCTTTGCAATTCCGCTTGCTTTCATTGAATAAGCCTCCCCTATGTGCAATCTAAGGTTAGCTCTTTCACACTCGTACATTCAATCTATAGGGTAATTTCTTTTTCTTTTCAAGGATGTCCAACTATTTCTGTAGTCCAAAAGTACTTGTCATGGACTCAAATATGTGATTTTTTTTTTTTTAAAAAAAAAAAAAAAAAATCAGTATCTAAGGTTTTGGTCCCGATTAATTCTTTAAGCATGTGTAATCCCTCCGTCCCACACACACTTGGTATTACTGAACTCTTCAAGTCTTGAGATAACCTTAGAAGAAATCAACACTTTCGTAAAATTTCAAACACATCGAGTTTCGGACATATGCTCAACAGTTTCAACCTACACTTCCAATAGGGTAAGTGGTAATTTTTTAAAAAGCAAAGTGGGTGTACTTGTATGCTTAGCATGAAGACTTTATTGAACAAGCTGTCCACATTTAGTCTCATAGAGGACTCAGACAAGGGGACCCTCTTTCCCCATCTCTATTCATTTTATGCTCTGAAGTGCTCTCTAGGCTTCTTGTGCGTGCTGAATCTAGAGGCTTCATTCATGGTATCAAAGCTTCTCGTAGTAGCCCAGCCATCTCACACCTTCTTTTTGCAGACGACCTCATCATTTTTAGTCGTGCTACTCCTACTGAGGCAGAGGCAATCCTTTACTGCTTCACTACTTATTACTCATGGTCGGGCCAGTCGATTAATAAAGGTAAATCCAGGATCCATTTTAGTAAAAATTTCTCCGGCCATGCTGCTTCTCAAATATGCTCCCAGCTTGATCTTCAAAAGGCTACAGGTGATTCAAAGTATTTGGGTCTCCTTCTCTGTATTGGAATCTCTAAAAAGGAAGCATTTGTGGACATTGTTGACAAAGTTTCTAACCGTATCTGTGGTTGGAAAGCCCATACTCTCTCTCAAGCTGGTAGGAGCACCCTTATTCGAGCAGTTGTGTCTGCTATTCCTACCTATTCAATGTCAGTGTTTAACCTTCCAAGGTCCATTTGTGATTCTATCGATGCCAAGATTCGTAATTTTTGGTGGGGTTTCCCTCCAAACAAAGGAAGAGGTCTTTTTTTGAAATGTTGGGATTCCTTGTGCATCCCTAAGAGTGCCGGTGGTTTGGGGTTCCGGCGTATGGCTGATTTGAATGAGGCGCTACTGGCAAAGTTGGGATAGATGCTTTCATCTGGCCTTGACAAACCTTGGATTTCTCTACTTAAGTCAAAGTATTGTCAAGGTAAAGAATTCAAAGAAGTTGATGATACGATGAAAGGCTCGTGGGTTTGGAGAGGCATCATCAATAGTAGACATCTACTATCTACTGGCGTGTGTTATAAAGTTGGTGATGGTAGGAGTATTGACCTTTGGAAGGATCCATGGGTACCAAATTCTCTTGGCGTGCATCCTCGCCCTATAGGCGAACGTCGTGATGGAGTTAATCTTGTTTCTGATCTCATTCTCCAACCGCTTAGCGGCTGGGATATCAACAAAATCAGATTGCTTTTTGATCCTGGTATGGCTGACAACATTCTATCCATTCAACTCCCTATTTCTCCCTGTCTTGATAAAATCATTTGGTCCAAGAATGTTAATGGTGTTTTTTCTGTCAAGTCTGTGTATTTATCTAATCTTGGTGCTCGAGCTTTAGCCCATGGCCCTCTCTCTAAGGTGGCCTGGCTTGCTTTGTGGAACTCCAAAATACATGAACGCTTCAAGCTTCTTTTGTGGAAAATTTTTTGGAATATTTTGCCTGTGAGAGCCGTCATTTCATCACGATTCCTCATCCCTGATAGCTCTTGTGCTTTTTGCGGCAATACTGTGGAGACTGCAAAGCATTTGTTTATGGAATATGAAGTGGTGGAGGTCTTATGGCTGTCTTCTAGATGGTCTCTCCATATTGAAAATTTTCAGCATCTCACTCTCATTGATTGGCTCGTACTTTGCCTGGGGAACGGCCCTGGATGTCTTCCAGATAAAGAGCAAGCTCCACAGTTCTTTCTTTTTTCTGTTATTCTCATGGAGAAACTTTGGCATGCTCGGAACCGCTCTATTTTTTATGGACAAAAAGTTGATCCCTCAATGCTTATTAAACAGATTGAAAGTGCTTTTTGCGAACACTCCAAGGCTTATCTTCATTCTCCTTTGATACGACGTGAACACCAAGCATGGAACCCTCCTCCTCCAGGATGGCTAAAGTTGAATTCTGATGTTGCAATCCGTCCCTCTTTCTCTGTTTTGAGTGCTGTGATTCGTGACTCCCATGGATCTTTTCTTTTTGCATGGACTGCGGTTGATGTCCATTTGGATCCGGATGTGGCTGAAGTTAAAGCTGTTCGAATGGGGCTTCTCGAGGCATTAAAAGAAGGGATTACCAACATTATGATTGAGGGTGATGCTGCGGTTATTTTGGCTTGTTTGAATGACTGGTCTCTCCAGCCCCCTTGGACCTGTTCTTCTCTTATTTTTGAGGCTAGAGATCTCCTTAAGGGATTTTCTTCCTGGGTTATTAGGCATATCCCTAGACTTGCTAATGGTGCAGCACATTCTCTTGCTTTTTGGGCTGCTACTTGTAAACAATTTGGAGCAATTCCCATCTCTGATCTACCGCCCTCAATTCTTCGTGCGGAGATCCTAGACGGGGATGCTGCTCCATCTTTTCCTATTCAATAAAGTATTTGATTATCCAAAAAAAAAGCTGTCCACATTTAGAACAAATATAAAAACAAATTAAATATATAAATGGAAAGACTCATTGCGAAAAGTCGAAAACCCTTTTTTTTTTTTCTAAGAGGACTAGGCTCAACCTTCATTAAAACAAAAAAACAAGACAAATACAAACACAAGAAGAGAAAAAGAAAACAAAGGAAGCAACAAAGTCGAAAACTACTTCGCTGCGAAAAGTCGAAAACTACTTTGATTTTTGAAAGTGAGGGTGTTAAAAAAAAAGCTTTAAAAGGCCATGAAAAAGTGAAAGAGACCAAATTAACTCATCAAAGGAAGACAATTGGCCGTGAATTCTATTCTCATTTCACAAAATAATAATAATAATAACACTAATGATTAAGTAGGATATGTGTTTGAGAACGTGTTCTAAAAAAACCATTTTATAAATATTTTTTGTTGAAAGGAGTTTATTTTGAAAGAAATGTCAAAATTAATGTTCTCGGTTTCTATTTTTCATATTATATTTCAGAAAAACTAAACAATTGACAATGATATGTTTTAAATAAAATTTTGTAATATTTTAAAAACACATTTTGAAAAACAATTTTTAAAATATATGACCAAACAAGCACTTGATCGTTAACTTGCATTTGTGATTGAATGCCAGTGCATTTGAGCTTGAATATCGATGAAGAAACCATAAACTAACAAAAGAATCAAGGGGGATCTCCAAAATGCATGTAATTTTATTTATTTGTTTCTCTTTTCTTTTCTTTTTTTGTTGTTGATCAAGAGAAGAGTTCAATGGTTCTTGGGCTACACAACAGAGAGAGGTAGCCAGCTCATCCCTCTTCCTATAAACCCTTATTTTTCTATACAGGCATCTGTGAAAAATTGTAACTGCAGCCTCCTCTAAAAGCTTTCCTTAGAGATGGAAGATGTACCATCTCAATCAGGGTGGATCTACCTAGAAATTTTTCTCACTGGTTGCATCTTTCTTTCTTTCCTTTTTTTTTTTTTTTTTTTTTTCTCCTAAGAATTAGATAAGGAAGGGAGAAAGGTAAAACCATGTATCGATATGACTGAATAAAAATTATGAAAGGACAAAAAATGACAAATATGCCATACTTTAAAATGCCTAGGCAACTTTTAGAAATGTAGAACCTGTTTACATATTACTCCTACACTCTCATCCCCATCTGTCCTATGTGGGACAAGGTCTCAACAAAATGGGAAAATGGGAAAAGTCACAAAACCATACATTGAAATGACTGAATAGAGATGATAAAATAGGATATAAGATTGACAAACACACTATTCTTCAAAAACCGATGTAAAACAAGGTCTCCCTCAATAGTTGCACATAACAATCTATTCACAAATTACACCTTAACTTTTTATAATCTATTAAAGTAGTGTACATTAGTAAATTTAATCAAATTTAATCAAAATTAGACACTTTTTCTCAATGGAGGGCTAAAGCACTTTAGTAAATTTAAATAAAATTACTTATCTAAGTTTAAAAAAATAAAATAAAATAAGTAATTGCACGTGCACACGGATGCACCTTGGTGCATCTGCCCCTGATAATCGCAGTTATAACCTTAGCATGGCATATCTCACCGAGTGAAAGTGCACCTTTTCAAAGGGGAAGAAGCACCATTTGCAAAGTAGGTTGCTCCGTATTTTAATTGAAAATTTCCATATAAACTACTTTAATTGATTGTGGAAGATGTCACCTAAGTTTCTTCCGTAAAGTTCGCAAAAATTGGACCACAGACCTCGCTAGACGTGTGTGAAGTGCCCCGAGTTCTACAATTCAACACTTATTTTTTCATTTTTTCAAAAAAGAAAAAATGAAAGGAAAATAAAAAGAGAAAAATGGAATATGACCACCCTTGGGAATTAAGATGGTTCTAAAAGAGGGTTGTCTTTTGTTTGTAGCCCCAAATTTCAATTCCATGTTGAATTTTCAAGTTCAAGAATGATGTGGTTGGAGAGGAACTTCGTGCATAAGTTGCGTACGCAAAGAGTCAAGCGCTAGCTAGCCCTCCATAAAGTGTACATAGATGGAAGATGGAAGCGTTTGGTATACGTTGTCATCATTATTCTCTTGGTACGTGGGACACTTACTAACCCATAATAAGGTGATTAGAAACTGATTAGTAGACACCTACCAGATCAAATGCCAACCTTGGATGAACCCCATGAAATATGGGGTGGTTGAGAAACGACCATTGTCTTTGTTTAAAGGCAATTTGTGTTCGCAATGGAGGGATATATGTCATGAGTTCAAGTTTACCTAATAATTATATAAAAAAATTAAAAATAATTGGAAAAATTAGTACCTAAGTTTTGTTATTCAAAAGTCAGGAACACATATTTTCATGTACTAGTTAAAAGAATGTAAAGATCCAGAACGTGAGGTCAAAGGTTTAAGCCTTATCATTCACGAGAAAGAAAAGCCTTGGATAAAGATCTTAAGGGTCATGTACCTCTTATTCCTAATATGGCACTAATACTCTCTATCTCTCTCTCTCTCTCTCTCTCTCTCAAACTTTTGACAAAAGAAAGAACCTCATTTTAAGTGCCAGCTGTCGAAACATAAATTTTAAGTCCACATGCATGGGTTTTATGCTTATCTAATCAGTAATCACTCATCAATCTAAATTTAATAAATGCTAACTGCCGCAATTAGTTTTAAATCTATTATTCATGTGCAGCATTTTTCCAAAGGTGGGCCACATGATGTCAAATGGTTCCATCCATACAAAATCTTCAATGTAGGATAAACACCTTGCAATAATATGGACCGAGCTTGTATTAGATAAATTTATCAATTTCATCTCTCTCTCTCTTTCTCTTTCTATATAGATATATATATATATATAAAAAGGGTGACGAAGATTTCATAGCCTCTTCTAAATTTAGAACAAAATGAACATACCCCACTCTTTTTGATACTAACTAATTTCATGTGTCATGGCCACATCCACAGTTTAAAACAAAAGGAACTTAACCCTCCTGAGAATCTTTAACATATTTCATATGGCCCCACTGTTTTGTTTACTAAAACTTGAAACAACCCAATCGACATTCCTCATTATTGCATTTTCCTTGGCCGGTCAAAAAGCATTAAGGTGTGTTTGGACCTTGGACACTGAGACTCATCATCCGTGTAATCAGGGTGCTGCTGGACAATCAGAAAATATCAGGATTTTGTGAGGAGTTAAAATATGAGTGTCACCATCATGGTCATCATCATGGGCCTAATCATGCTTTCGGCTGTTCTTCTTTCTAAACTTTGGATTTGATTGAGGAACCAAGGAAGTCCTTACGATTGGACTATGCATACAAAGAGCTTGAAATATCAAGATTTTGTGAGGAGTTAAAAACATGAGTACCACCATCATGGTCATCATCATGGGCCTAATCATGCTTTCGGCTGTTCTTCTTTCTAAACTTTGGATTAGATAACGGAACTAAGTCAGTCCTTGCGATTGGACTGTCCATAGAAAGAGCCTGAAAAGTCAATTTCAAAGATTTGTGACCGAAATGTAGGATAGGACTCGATATCTACTAGCCACCCATGCACCTGTGTCTAAACACCTTTATTTAGAATAGATTATAAATATAAACCAAATTCTTTCCCACAGCGAGAGAGAGAGAGAGAGAGAGAGAGAGAGAGAGAGAGAGTGTGTGAGAGGAGTTGAATTATGGCAGTAACTTAATACATCCATAATGGTTCAAATGCCACAAAAATAGTTGGTGTTTTTATTTATTTATTTATTTATTTTTGGGTACCTACCAAGAAATATACTCCAACCGTCACACAAAAATAAACCATGTTTGACAAAACATAGAATTTAAGAAAAAGTCATTATTATATTCACTTGTCATTTATTAAGATTCATCTTTTCAAAAATGTTCTCACCTTTTTGTATTGGATTTTGTGTAGAAAGTAAATATTGAAATAACAAAGGATTGAATAAGAAACTTAAAAATAATTATTATTTGACTTTTCAAAGTGGACAAACAATTTGAGACAAAAAAAAAATAGCAAAAATGACCTATCTTAATGGGACAGAGAGAGTAACACATAGTCATTACATAATTAGTGAATCATATAGTAAAATGAACACGAGCACATCTAAGTTCTTATAGAGATTCGAATTTAGGTGTAGAGTACAAAAGCCATACACTTTACCATTTGACTGACTCAAATGACATATTATAAAAAGAATAGTGTTCTTTTACAACTATTTTCCCACCTATCTCAAATAAGGGTAAGATTTGAACCAAAAGATAAAAAAATAATGGTAAGACTCACATTTATAGATAAGAAGATTTTCCCTCATGTGAGAAAGATAAAATCGAGAAAAGACCCTTCCTTTTTTTCATTTTTTTTTTCATTTTTTGATTGAACAAGTGTAGATTGTCTTGATAAGGGCGGTGCACCTTTCTTTCAGTCTACATCTTTGATGTGGTCTAAAGTGGTGAATAAATTAATTGTAATGTGCAATACTTAGTCGCTGACAATGAAATGGACCCACCTGCTACAAATGGGCAGTTGATGCCTTGACTTAAAATTTTTAAAACTGTGTCTAATTGCACTACTATTTTCAACATTAATTAATGAGGTTCAACACAGTAGAAGGGTTGATGAACATCAATACTTGGCCAGCTTTCAATGAAAAAGTACCCTTACAATTACCTTATGGATCTGCCTATCCCAACCAGTCTCCCTAGAGGAAATAGGGTTTTCATTGTGAGATTGGGTAAATCACAACCAATTTTTCTTTTTCTTGTTTTGCTAGACAATAAATTATACATTCTTTATATAGTTAGTGAGCTATTAAAATGAAGCCAAGAATCCCTACGGAAATTCGAACCCAAACGTGGACTACTTACAAGCCAATTTAAATGGCATCATCTCCCATAAAACCAAGTTATGACCCCTTTTTTTTTTTTTTTTTGCACGAGAGAAACCAAGTTATGACTCAATAGTTAAATTTACCTCTCAATTATTAGGTTAAAGAAAATCCCTATTCCCATGATACATAATTGTGGATCCCATCGTCATGAGATGGGTAGAAAGAAATACAGGATCCCTCTATGAGATCCTTTGCACTTTTCATCAATAACTATTATTTTGCAGGCCAAAATAGAGAGGTCATGTGATAACATGGACCACCAGCTCTTTTGTCCAGTCGTTCCAAAGTTCCAGCCCTTGTACATAATTACATATTGGAAAAACCGGATCGAATCCGTGAAGAGACTAGGCAGTGATATCCTCACAGGTGCAGCTGTGTTAGGGCTTGAACCCAATCATGCATGTCACAGCTCCAATTGGACAATTCTGGGAGCAATCAAACAAACATGCTAAAAGGGAGAAAACAGGGAGGTCCATTTGTCCACTCTGCATGGATTATATTCCTTGGGCAGATGGGGCACTGAATAAAATAAACCATGTTCACCCATCCAAATCCTTGTTCTTTTTTATTTTTATTTTTTTTATAAAAGGAAGGCTAGGTGTACCCCAATTAAACACATGTGAGATGTGGGGTTTCCGCCCTGCCCTAAAACTCTAAAAGTCATAAAAGGTCCAAGGAAAGGCTTGTAGGGTACCCTGTGAAAAGGCCATAAATCAACTTGAAATGTATTTTGGCATTGACCCTATTGCGCTATGAGAGTGTGAGCTGTGTACCCACATGCAAATTTTATGAGAGAGAGAGAGAGCTTGTGATCAATTATTGGTATAAAGAGGTGTAAAAGTTGCCTTTGTCGATGGGAACAAGATTGAACAGATGGCCATGTTTCCATGTGCATGTGAGAGGGAACAAAAGGGAAGGGGAGAATTAATTGAGACGGTAATATACATGTGAAGGGACTCGGAAGAGGCTTTTGATTGAGGTTCAAAGTGGGCCTTTTTTTATAAGAAAAAAAACTTCCCATCAGGCCATGGCATTTGGATAGTGATGGGCTGTGCTGATCGATAAGCACCCATTCATGCTCAGCCTGCAACCTTCCTTTGCTGTCTGAACCAGCCCCAATCATTCAACAGCGGGTTTTAACTTTTAATAAGAGTAGAAGTTTAGATTTTAGAAAATGAATCCCACATGGACAAGAAGAGAGGAAAGCAAGCCATAACATGCATTTAAATTTTTGAAGGCTTCTTCTTAGGCCATGATTCTAACATGTGCTAACAAAACACTAAACCGGGAAAAATGTGTGAACAAGAAATATATATGTGTGTGTGTGTGTGTGAGAGAGAGAGAGAGAGAGAGATTTAAGTGTCATATAAAATGTCAAAACACTGTGGTCTCATTTAGTTTTAACTTATTTTTTGAGTTTGATAAGTAATGAAGCCAAGTCGTCACATATAGTTACAGATCAAGTTGGATATCATAAAGTTGGGGGGAAAGAAAATTTTAACATTTAAAAATTGCTTATGATAAGCCTCCGGATCCTTTCATAAGCAATTTTGGCCACTTTCCTTACTTTTCTCCCAAATTTAATTTAATGTCTACTTTAGTGAAATGTCATTGGACCGAGTAGTAAACACGTGGACGTTATACACCACACCTCAATTCAAATTGTCCCGGTCAGATAAATGCATCATGTGTTTGGTTACTCATACATGAAGAAAAAAAAAAGAGGCAAGCTATATAAATAAATAAATCAGGTTATTTAGGGAATCCATCTGTGGATTTCTGATCAAAACTGGAACATAATGAGAATGAGAAATATACAAATTAGTCTTTTAGAGTGTGAATGCCTGTAAGTTGAGTAAATTGGGCCGGCCTATGCCAAGCCCAATTTTGTGGTAGAATGGGCCTGGCCATGGAGAAAACATGATATGCTTTTATTTATTTATTTTTAAATTTTTTAGGAGCTATGAATAAGATGGGGAGGGGAAAAAGTCTCATGACCATACATTATGATTGAATAAAGATAATAAAGTAACACATAAGATTGGCAGGCATGCCATACTCTAAACAATTTATTTTAGTATATCAAGACTCAAGTATTTTCTATAGCATGCAGCCATTTGATGAGCACAAAGTGAACTATTCTCTTGCCATTTATTAAAAAAATACCTTGTGCACACAGAATAGATTGGCATATGCCTTTTTTGGGAGGAGCTTTTCTGAAAAAGAAGAAAAAAAAAAATGATGAAAACCTAACAATCCTATAGGATCAAACAATTTTTGCCTATTTTTCCAAGGGCCTTTCTGATGAGATGAGCTCCTTATGAAACGCTTGGTCATGGAAGCCCATTCATTTTAAAGCCTTTTTCAGTAAATTGGAGCTTAACTTGAGAGAAGCAAACCGCAAATGAGCGTTAATCCAAAGCCCAATTGTTTTTTTTCCTTTTTTAGCCTGACAAGGTTAAGCCAATTAATGTCGTAGACTAGGCTTGGGCAAAGTTGGCCGGCAAAAACTTCCCTGTAACTATGATATGGTCAGGTGGTATTACCAACCATCACATGCAAGTAAAGTGGAAAAGTGGGACCAACAAGTATACTAATTTTCCCACTCTACTTGAATATGATTGGCTAGTAATACCACCTGGCCATATCACAGTTACATGGAAGTTCTACTCAAGTTGGCCAATGAAGAGCACTCATCCCCACCACCTCACCCCACCCACAAGCACAACCACAGAACATTCTCACTACCCTCCCCACTGATGACCCCACCTATCACCACAACTACCCAACATCACCGCTATTCACTGTTGCTCACCATGGTTACCACCACCACCCTATCTATCACCAACATTATCACCATTCACTCACTAGCATCCAACATCATCATTCATCACCTATCACAACAAAAATCACTACCACCTCCCCTTGAACCACCACCACCATCACCATCACCACTAACCATAAACTACTATAAACATCACCAACCCATCCCCATTACTACTACTATCCGATATTATCGAGCACTAATTATCACCACCACCATCCTTCAATATGACTAACCAGTCCTTAATCAATCACTACTATCATTAGTTAAAATTCTAATGTTGAAATTAAATTATTTAACTAAACAAAAAATTAAATTCGCATATGATGAGATTTTTAAATCTCACCATTTTAAATCTCATCACTTTGAAATTTCCAGAAAGTTTAAATGTGTATCTTATCTTATCTTATCTTATCTATACACAACCTAAAGAATAGTATGTGCTCGCAAAATACATTAGGCGACATAAGCCCATTTTTGGAGGGCTGTGATAGGATTACGTTGTGATATCAAACAATTGTTACCCTAGACTTTGTTACAAATAGTGTCATTGAGCATTATTAGAGAACATTAGAGGAATAGGTACCTGTAATTTTGCAGAAAATGGATTGATTTTTTTTATCTGGTATCGATCCCATATATAGGACCATGTATGGCCGGAAATATTTTTGGCACATAGCATACTTCATTCCAAGATGGACCCATAACTCCATGAATCCCATTTTTAAAAAGAGTAGTGCTATAACATCCATGTCTCATGCTTATTGGCAGCCTATATGGCATGTCGCTGCTAGGTGAGCCAACTTTTAAAACATAAAAAAGTTGCAACTTATATAACATGTTACGTCAACCAACTTGCTCATGTTAGCTGCTACATCAAATGAAAATCGCAGATCATGCTTGCATCATTGTGTTATCACAGCCTTAAGGCTTAGAAGTTGATGGTTAGTTGGTTTGTGTTTGGGCCAATGACAACATGTGTTTCACCACCACACTACTGTCACCGGCCACCATCACACTATATGAGTATGTGTCACTATTATTACCGTTTGGCGCATCACTACCTAGTGCCCCCATTGCCCCACAGGCCACAACCCTTTGCACCGCACTCCCTACCAAGCAATACACATGCCTCATCTCATCCAGTGGTGATGGATGTAGTGAAATGGAGTAATAAACTGCAAGCAGGGACGAAGTTAAGAATTGAGTTGAGGGAGGTGAAATTTGGTTTGTTATTAGTGCTTTATCCTAATTCAAAAAATCGAAGAAGATTTAGTTCAACAAATTTCCTTCACTTTGTATTTTGATATAGAAAAAATTGCAAAAATTTCTAATCCATTGATAAAATAGCAAAAAAAAAAAAAATTTCAAGAGAGAGAGAGGGAAAGCGAGATTGGGGGGTTGGGGGGGGGGGGGGGGGGTGGGGATTGAGGGCTTTATATGGAGGGGGAAAAAATATGAGAAGAGTGGGAACAAATAATAAAAGGTGTTAAAAAAAATTAAGGAATGGTAAATATAGAATTTTAAAAACTTAAGGTATTTTTTTATTTTTTTTAAAAAAAAAAATCCAAGTGAGGCAACTGCCTCACCTGGCTCTTCTTTGGCTTCGCCCATGACTCCAAGCTGGCCCTTAGCTAGAGTTATTATTTCTTTTATTAGTTTTAACCATTGATATGAGTAAAATCTTTGTGCCTTCCACGATTATTACACTTTGGTATGCTAATTATGTGAGGATTAATAATCTTCCGAAGTTGAATTTAATTTGGTGCTTTGCTCATAAATCGAATCGTTCTTGAGGGATTTATCACAATTGGATGGCATATGTATGATAAAACATGTACTCCTGATCATATATAAAAGTGGCATTTATTGGGTAGAAATATATGGGTTGCTTTTTTCTTTTTCTTTTTTCTGGGTGGTGGAGGTTGTTGTGGGGAAATACTTAAATATTATTGAGGTCACGATGCTATTTATCTTCAATATTATTAATTAAATATTTTTTTCTTTTCTTCATTTTTTGACAAAAGTATATTCACTTCTTCTCTACCGAATCTAGAGATTATCACTAGGTCAAGATAGCTGTGACAATTAAATGACTTAATGCATTATAAGTGCCGGTTTTATAAATATCATTGTGGGATTTTCCTCATAATGTAAACCAACATTATGGTGTTAGGATTTGATGGTGTTACAATATTGTGCTGTACACAATCACACGGCTGATAACACATTAACCATACGATTTTGCACAACAAGATGCTATTACAGCACCAAATCCGAACTCACACCCCCCCCCTAGACCATCAATCATAAGCCTAGTGTAGAAACCGCATTAAGTATTGGGTGAAGGCTTTTCCATAACTTTTTGCACAAAAAAAAGGAAAAAAAAAAAAGAAGGCTTCTCCATAACTTGATTCAATCACATTTAATCTAGTTTGTCACAAGAAATATATGGTAATTAATGTAGTTGGTGCTCATTTTTATTGTTCTAAAAAATAAAAAAAGGCAGCTAATACGCGCCATGCAAGACGCCACCCTTGCTGTCCGCGCATGTTGATAAAAATGGAAGTCTGGGTAGACCACTTTTCCTGTTTTCCAGAGCCCTAGGGTGTTTTACTTACGGCAGTTTAGTATTGTAGGTTGAATTTTTATTTTTTATTTATAAGCAAATATGTAAATTACGAAAAAGGAAGCAGAAACTGAGTGGTTTTTTTTTTTTTTTTTGTGGACAGAGAGTAGCATTGTAGTTGCAAGCTAGGTTTTCTTTACTTGCAAATGGGGACTTTTACATTGTTAGGTAGAAAGAAGGTTGGACTTTATGAAGCTGATAGCTTTGGTTAGTGGAATATATATACCTCTCTCTCTCTCTCTCTCTCTCTCTCTCTCTCTCTCTATATATATATATATATATATATATAGAAAGAGGTTGAGATAAGAAACACAATATACAATTATCTTTACTTATTAAGGTAGTAGGGCGAAGACAAGTGACTGTACGGGAATTCAAACTCATGCTTAGAGACAGTTAGAGTACAATGCATACACGTTTTCTCATCAAACTTATTAGATGGCATTTTGGATGAAATCAAATATATTTCCCAACAAATTAGCTAAACAAGTTGGAATTTGTGCATTAAGGTAGATGTCATACTCACTCACACAAGAAGTAATTTTAAAAGTAGTAAGACGTTGGTTGTCATACTACTTTGAAATGAAATAAACCGAATAATAGCCGTGTCTTTATAAACCAATTTTCTTTGCAACTTCTCTGTTTGTGATTTTCTCTCTTTGGTCGAATTAGCTAACTATGAAGAAGAACAATACATTGATAAAAGTACGTAAGATGATGGGCATCTTGAAGATATATTCGGGAGTGATTTGATCCAAATTCAAGAAGTGAATTTACTATCTAGCCAAAAAAAGGGCAGTGGAGAACGCTTTCAAACACTCATTCATTACACTAAATCATTCGATCTCCACTTCCATTATAATAAAAATACTCCATTGACTCCGGGGTTTCAACCTTTGCTGGCCACATGACATACTTTGGACTAGACCAGAAGCAACGGCTACTGATCCATAGTGTACATGTATAAATATTTCAACTTGGAAATAAACTACTCTTTACATTTGACATCAAGCTTCACTTCATTGGATTAGCTATAGCAAAATGGGTTTAGTCGGGTCATGGATGATTTT
This sequence comes from Liquidambar formosana, assembly GCA_039720395.1. Classification (NCBI taxonomy): domain Eukaryota; kingdom Viridiplantae; phylum Streptophyta; class Magnoliopsida; order Saxifragales; family Altingiaceae; genus Liquidambar; species Liquidambar formosana. Next base: position 30,928,823 of record CM077827.1, on the reverse strand, counting down.
AGCCGTTTGATCTGTGACCTTCATTTCACAAAGCTAAGTGATTGCCTAGACCTTTCAATTGTGGGTCCAACTCACTTTCTAAACAAATTGTTACCTTAATCAATGTGTCTCACGTACAACTGTCTTGGGCCATTGTAATAGCGAAAACATGTGTAGGAAACTAGCCAAAAATAAAGGCAATGGAGAACGCTTTCAAACACTCATTCATTAAACTAAAAATGGGTTTCTTGCACACATCAATACATCATGCTTGTAGTGGCTAACAATTTCTCACCAGTGCATTCGAGCTTGCAGATAGAAGCACGACTCAGGCGAGTTGCGCGGGTGAGGAGGTCTGTCCATGTTCAAACCAAAATTCGAACATCAACCTGAGATCCTCCTCCCCCATATCCAGCCCGAATTCAATTTTTGAACTCGGTTGCCCCATGGGTTGTCTACAGGTTGGGCAGGCCGGAGAGGCTATTCTAAAAGATTTTTTTTTTTTTTTTTTTTTTTAAATTTTTTATTTAAACGTGAGTTGTGCTCATTTCTAAACAAAATAACCTACAAATCGATTCAATTGAACATATAATTTTTCACTGCACGCAAAAATCACAAGGATCAAGATAAAATTAAATATATAAAAGATTAGCATGAACGATCTTAGATTAAAAATTGATACCGTTTAATTAGCTATTTGTTTAATATGTGTGTATATGTGTATATATATATATATACACACACATATACACAATAGTATATGAATTTAGATCTCAAGTTTGGTGGATTGTCTTAGATATTTGATCATGACCGTGCCATCACAAATTGAATTCCCAAACAACTATTTTCCCATCTATGCCCAACCCACAGATTAAATATTACTGCTCAAGTTCTCCCAATGTTTGGATTGGGTTTGAGTTGGATGGGTTGAAGCAGTATTGAACTCCCCCAAGTCACACTACTTTTGAGAACACATGAAAACAGTCTAAGTCGGCGTTATCTGGCCTTAGACCCAGAAGCTAGTGTACAGGAAGCTCCAGTGTATGGTGAGCATCTTGTGGCAATCAAGTGGCTGCCAATATTAGCTCACACATCAATCTCGGCCTATTTTTTGGCCCATTATTGTGACTTCACCTTTATCATTTCAAGGAGGGCTGGCTGTTCAGTCTCCTAAATTTCGTCTGCCCCACCACTTACCTACTCCATTATATACCCCTTCCGATACCTGCTATTCGATTAACCCAAACAAACCCCTCTAATTTCCTTCGACCTGTCACCAAACCCAGACACAGAAAAAGCATCTTCTAGCCATTCTTGCTCAATCCACTTTGTACCGTTACGTTTATCATAGCAAGAAATGACCATCGCAACGGCTGGCGGTGGAGGCAGCGAGGCGTTTCGCTTCGCAGTGTACGTGCTTCATGGCCGATGGTTCACAGTTTTCGCCACTTTCCTCATCATGTTTGGAGCTGGTGCCACTTACCTCTTCGGAGTCTACTCCAAACAGATAAAAGCTTCACTTGGCTATGACCAAACGACCCTTAATCTCATAGGCTTCTTCAAAGATCTCGGTGCAAACGTTGGCGTTCTATCAGGCCTTATTGCCGAGGTAACCCCAACATGGTTTGTGCTTCTAGTTGGGTCGGCCATGAATTTCACTGGCTACTTCATGATATGGCTAGCCGTCACCGGCAAAATCGCCAAGCCAAAAGTATGGCAGATGTGCGTCTACATTTGCATTGGTGCCAATTCACAGAATTTCGCAAACACAGGGGCTCTCGTCACTTGTGTGAAGAATTTCCCAGAAAGCAGAGGCGTCATGTTGGGTCTGTTGAAGGGTTTTGTGGGGCTAAGTGGAGCTGTCATGACCCAATTTTACTTAGCCATCTATGGCAATGATTCAAAGTCTCTCATACTTCTCATTGCTTGGCTCCCAGCAGCTCTGTCGGTAGTGTTTGTATACACAATTCGGACCCTGAAAGTTGTTAGGCAACCAAATGAGCTCAGAGTTTTCTACCATTTTCTTTATGTATCGATTGGGCTTGCAGTGTTTCTCATGGTAATGACCATAATTCAAAAGCAGATTGTTTTCTCCCACGCAGCTTATGCTGGGACTGCCACTGTGGTTTGTGTCTTCCTCTTTCTCCCCCTTGTTGTCGCCATTAGACAAGAGTTGTTTCTTTGGAATAACCTCAAGAAACAGCCTTTCAATCCTCCCTATGAGATTACCGTAGAGAAAGTACCAGCAGCAGAATCAAAACCAGCATCACTGCCCTCATCTACAGAGCTAGCCGAAAAGCCGAAATCGACATCTTGTTTTGCAGACGTATTCAATAAGCCAGAGAGAGGAGAAGATTACACAATCTTACAAGCGCTTCTCAGCACTGACATGCTAATCCTCTTCCTTGCAACGCTATGCGGACTCGGGTCGAGTTTGACGGCGGTCGACAACTTGGGTCAGATCGGAGAGTCACTAGGCTACCCAACTCGAACCATAAGCTCTTTCGTATCACTTGTGAGCATATGGAATTACTTTGGCAGAGTCTTTTCTGGGTTTGTCTCAGAAAGCCTTCTTGCAAAATGGAAATTCCCCCGGCCTCTTATGATGACATTAGTCCTACTTTTGTCATGCGTCGGCCACCTCCTCATCGCCTTTCCGGCGCCCGGCTCTGTCTACGTTGCATCAGTGATCATCGGGTTCTCGTTCGGCGCACAATTGCCGTTGCTTTTCGCAATCATATCCGAGCTCTTTGGCCTAAAGTACTACTCCACATTGTTCAATTGTGGGCAATTGGCTAGTCCACTTGGGTCATACATACTAAATGTGAAGGTAACTGGAATGCTATATGACAGGGAGGCATTGAAGGAGCTGGCAAAGAAGGGTATGGATCGGTCATCGGTGAGGGAATTGACTTGCATTGGGACACACTGTTATAGGTCATCTTTTATAATTTTAGCAGTAGTCACATTTTTTGGAGCACTTGTTTCACTGATCTTGGTGATGAGGACGAGAGAGTTTTACAAAGGTGATATATACAAGAAGTTTAGGGAGGTGGAGGAGGAGAACAAGACAGAGGTGGGTTTGTCTTCTGCTAATGGAGGGCGGTGAGAGGGGGGATGGATGTACAGATTGGGGGGAAATGGATAAATTAAGATGAAGGGGAGAGAGCAAAAGACAAGGAAAGGGTTGAAACTTGTGATTCGGAAGTAATTTTTCTGCTTTGGAAACCAAAATAAGATTGATGTTTCCAAAATACTAAACCAAATGCGCCTTTATTTTTGGCATTTGGATTTTTGTTGTATTAGCTTTCTTTGTACCGCTATTATGCTCTGATAAGAATAATGAAAAAAAGACTTTCAAAGAGTCCTCCTTACTATGGATAACCACCATAAACTCTTTTTCCAATTTTTTTCTTCTTTTTTGAGAATAATGGACTCGAACCTCGACAAGTGTGCCCAACAATTGAATACGAGATCACACGAGCTTACATTGTTCATGAATTTGGTGGCCAAATTCGTTTTTTCTTCCGAAATACTCGGTACTAACTAATCATTGACAGAAAATCTCCTCTTATCAAGTTGTCAGCTTAACTTTTATTATTATTTGACTAAAATTGAGGAAAAATTATAATGTACCCTTTGTGAGTTTTCATTTTGTTCCCTTGTAAATTAAAAATCCTACTTTATCATCTTAGTTTCACGTAGATAGATTGTTTATCACAAAAAAATTACAAATTGCCTCCTAAAGTTCTAAAAATTAGTATCAACTACCAAAACTATAGGAGATAATTTGTACTAAGAAAAATTATGAGGTTATGATTAAAAAAAAATTTTAAAAGAAAGAAATAAAATGATCTGTAACAAATAAGAGGTCATGGATTCAATTCTCACAACTCCCATTTAAGGTCATTCTCATTGATTTTGTCTTATAATTATTCGATGCATATGAGATGGTTTGGGAGACTGCATGTTCTTAGAAGGATTAATCCGGTGTAAAGCACTTTCAAATCTCTTGATATTAAATAATTAAAAAAAAAAAAGCATTAAAGAAAACTTGAGAGGAATTGAGTGTAAATTTTTTCTAAAATTAGAAGACCATGTGAGCAGCATACTCATGATCATCTCCAAATGACCAAATTGAATGGCAACCCGTGAGAATGTAACCTCCTGACAAACAAGTACCCAAGTGTTACATAATTTATTTTTAATACGCACCAAATTCATTAATGGTAGAACACAGACAAGTCAAAATTAGCATGACCACCCCACAAATTTAGGATTATATTGTTTTTTTATATATACGGTGTCGGGAATCACGGGTGGGTAGGCGTCCCATGAGTTTGTCCATTTATTATTCTACTTTTTGTCTTTTAGTCTTCATCGGACCGTCTCCGTTCTATCACTTTATGGATAAGTCACGTGACGGGCGGTCTTTCGTCATTCCTCAATTCTGATAATTCCCCTCTCCCAGCAAGTTTTTAATGTAACCGTGACGTAATTACGTGATATCACAAGTTAATATGAATGGAGTAAAATGAAATTGTATATAAAAAAAAAATTTAAAAATCATTTTGATAATCTAACACAGTAAAAAATTAGAATATATAAAATAATCTAATACAGTGAAAAATTAGAAGATATGATTATAATATAGGTCCCTACCATGTCCTTACCATACCTTCACATTTCGGTAAAACAGCTCCCTCCTTTTACCATACCTTAGAATAAAAATGTCCCCACCACTACATACTATAAAGCTGATTTTGATACGTTTGGATGTACGAGCAGATTTTGGGTCATGGGTACCCCATTGATTAATTTGATTTCGCAGATTGTTTTCGGTCCCAAGATAAGGCTTAAAGGCCTGAAGGGCATCCTCTTTATGACCGTGCGCGTGCTGTGTGGCCATAGTTTTTGTGAAATTTCGAAGCCCCTGGTTGTGTATATCTTTGGGTACTTTTAATTTGGCACCGCATGCCTTGAGCTTCGATGCCATATCTAGTTTTGTATATACACTTTCCAAGAGGTGAGGATCAATTTGTTCATGTATGATGCAGCTGTCTACGCTTCCCATATTAGCAACAACTTGGAGAAATTGGAATTGCTGAGATTGGAGTGTCGTGCCGGCACAAAATTATTATTTGTATCTTTCAAAACGAATTGGGTGTTGAACCTGCCACCTTTTTACTTATGGTTTCTTAATGAGAGAACCTTAGGTACCACTTAAGCTATTAAATTTATGGTGTTTGACATTAACATTTTAACAGTAAAAAGTCAGTTTAGAAAATGAAGCAAAACTTTTCAATTTTGGTTAATGGACCTTAGAACTAGTGGCATGTCTTCTTCCGTAAAAGTAGAAGGAAAAGACTTATCCTGTTTTGGCTGCCCCATACTTGTTAAAAAGGAAAATAAAAAAAAAATCAGGTTAGTAATTATTCAAGGAAAAGATTGAGAATTCCTAATCAAAATTTGAAGAGAATGAGAATGATTGAAAAAAAAAAAAAATGAAGAATCTTCCATACTCTAAATGGCTTTGAGCTTAATAGTTAATACTTTAGATCGGCATATGCCAAGCTCAAAGTTTATGGCAGAATGGGCTTGGTCATGGAGGCCCATGAGCATAACTTGTTTGATTAGCCTATCTATTGAAAAGAAATGAATCCCACATCAAGTCATCAACTAGGAAAAAAAAAAAAAATCAACAATTCGTGTTAGTGTATGAGACATCATAAGTATATTTTTGATTAGGAAGATGTGCGAGGGTAGTATAGATGGAAAACAACCACATAAGCGTATTTTTGGAGGAGTATTTTTTTTTCCCCCTAAAACAATAAATACATAAATACTTAACAATCCTATAGAAATAAACAAATCTTAATTGCCATCCCACAAGTCCACAAGGGTAACGCAAATGACAAAGGTTCACACCTCATGATCCGGAGGTTACGAGTAGAAGTCTCTACTCTCTCACTATCATATATAATCCATTGTTAAGGAGATATTAACAAAAATTAGCATTTGAAAGGAAAAAAAAAAAGAAAAAAATTTTAAAAAAGGGAAATATTTTTAGAATAGGCTTGGGCAAATTAGACCCCCGAAGAGCACTTAAATTTTTTTCAGTTATATTTGAAGAAATTTGAACCCTAATACTATCCACACCTCACTCCACTTAGATATTAGTTTGTCACAAGGACAGATGATGAAGAGTAGTACTATGAGCTCACAACACGAACAGACAAGCCTCCTAACAATATTATAAAAAAAAAAGGTTTCTTTGAACTCAAATTAGGTGCTGGGGTGGGACTGCGTGATGATATCAAACAATTGTGGTCTTACACTTTGTTACAACAGTGTCAGCTCGGCTCCCTCAAAATAATTACTCTTCTTTATGATATCAAACAATTGTTGTCTAGCTTTCACTTTGTTACGTTGTCATATTATTGGCACATAGCAAACCCTTTTTCTTTGTCAACATTTTTTTTCTTTCCCTTTTTTTCAAAAGAGGAGGAATAGAAAGTATCATAGATTCATAGTATGGGTTGGCACACGATGATTCTCACAGTCATGTGTCATCTACTCTGAAATGCAGGCCCAGCCACGACCTCTCTTCCTAGGCCAGCAACAAGTCACCAACATTGTCAATACGGAGAAAAACTTCCATGCAACGTGTCACAGTTACATGGAAGACTCGCTCATCAATATGTCATCGCTTAGATCATTGTGTTATCAGTTATAACAGCTTTAAGGCTTTGATGAGTTGATGGCTTGTTGGTTTGTGCGTTTGGGCCCTATGATGACATATGTCTCACCACCTTGGGACCGCACTAGTACTGTCACCACCGAAACACTACCACTTTCCCCTTCCATCATATATCTCTTCCAGTACCTGCAATTCAATTAAACCAGACAACCCTCTACCTTCTTTTCAAATTCATTTAATCCAGACAACCCTCTAGTTTCTTTTCACTTGTTCCAAAAACCCATTACACAGAAGCCTCTCCTAGCCATTCCTGCCTTTTTGGTTTTTTTTTAGCAAGCCGTTCTTGCTTAATTAATCCACCTTCTAGCATAACTTTAATTCATCAAAGGAGAAGAACAGTGAGCAAGGCTCCGACGATCAGCGCAATGGCAGTAGGCTGCGGGGGAGTCGATGAGGCGTTTCGCTTCGCGCTGCACGTTGTTCAAGGCCGATGGTTCACTGTTTTTGCCTCGTTCCTCATCATGGCTGGAGCCGGTGCCACTTACCTCTTTGGAGTCTACTCCAAACAGATAAAAGCTTCACTTGGTTATGACCAAACAACCCTCAACCTTTTAAGCTTCTTCAAAGACTTTGGTGCAAACCTTGGAGTTCTTTCTGGCCTTATAGCTGAGGTAACCCCAACATGGTTTGTGCTGTTAATTGGGTCGGCCATGAATTTCACAGGCTACTTCATGATATGGCTAGCCGTCACTGGCAAAATCGCCAAGCCCAAAATTTGGCACATGTGCACCTACATATGCATTGGTGCCAATTCACAGAATTTTGCAACCACAGGGGTTCTCGTCACTTGTGTCAAGAATTTCCCAGAAGGCAGAGGCATCATATTGGGTCTCCTGAAGGGTTTCGTGGGGCTAAGTGGAGCTATGATGACCCAATTTTACTTGGCCATTTATGGAAACGATTCAAAATCTCTCATACTTCTTATTGCTTGGCTCCCAGCAGCTCTGTCGGTAGTGTTTGTATTCACAATTCGGACCCTGAAAGTCGCTAGGCCACGAAATGAGCAGAGAGTGTTCTTCCATTTTCTTTATGTATCGATGGGTCTAGCAGTGTTTCTCATGGTTATGACCATAATTCAGAAGCAGGTTGTTTTTACAAAAGCGGCTTATGCAGGGACTGCCACTGTGGTTTGTTTCCTGCTCTTTCTCCCTCTTGTTATTGCCATTAGAGAAGAGTTGCTACTTTGGAATAGCCTCAAGGAACAGAGTTTCAATCCTCCTAAGGAGATTACCATAGAGAAATCACTAGTAGAAGAATCAAAACCACCACCGTTGCCCTCATCTTCATCGATTGATCTAGTCGAAAAGCCAGAAAAAACATCTTGTTTTTCAATTGCAAACATACTCGATAAGCCGGACAGAGGAGAAGATTACACAATCTTACAAGCACTTTTAAGCATTGACATGCTAATCCTCTTCCTTGCAACAATATGTGGACTCGGGTCGAGTTTAACGGCGGTCGACAACTTGGGCCAGATCGGCGAGTCACTAGGCTACCCAACTCGAACCATCAGCTCTTTCGTATCACTCGTCAGCATATGGAATTACTTCGGCAGAGTCTTTGCTGGGTTTGTCTCTGAAATCCTACTTCTAAATTGGAAATTCCCCAGGCCTCTTATGATGACACTAGTCCTACTTCTCTCATGCGTCGGCCACCTCCTCATCGCCTTTCCGGCACCCGGCTCAGTCTACGTTGCGTCGGTGATCATTGGGTTCTCATGTGGCGCACAATTTCCATTGCTTGTGGCAATAATATCCGAGCTCTTTGGCCTAAAACACTACGCCACATTGTTCAATTGTGGGCAGTTGGCTAGTCCTATCGGGTCATACATACTAAACGTGAGGGTAACAGGAGTGCTATATGACGAAGAGGCATTGAAGGAGCTGGCAAAGAAGGGTATGCATCGGTCGTTGGTGGAGGAATTGACTTGCATTGGGACAAAGTGTTACAGGTCATCTTTTATAGTTTTGGCAGCTGTTACACTGTTTGGAGCGCTTGTTTCACTGATTTTGGTGATCAGAACAAGAGAGTTTTACAGAGGTGATATATATAAGAAGTTTAGAGAAGTGGAGGAGGATAAGAAGACAGAGCTGGCTTTGTAGATTTCTGCAAATGGAGGGGGTTGAGAGGGGAATGGATGTACATATTAGGATGTAATAGATAAAGATGATGGGGAGAGAGACAAGCCAGAGACAAGAATAGGGTCGAAATTGCATAGTCTTGGTTGGTGTTATGTATGTGTATATATATATATATATATATGTATATAGAAGAAGTTGTACTGCTTTGGAAACCCAAAACAATGAAAGTACTGTAAGATATATTTCCCTTTCACCATTCATCTCCTCCTAAGAAATAATTTCAAAAGTGAAGATGAAGCAATTTGTATGATACAAAACAATTAAAGTATTTTAAGAATGCAAACAATATTGTAGTCTAGTGATATTTGCTTAAATAAGTAGTGATCGTTCACACTTACAGATAATCATTGATACTTATATACTTGTTGATATTAAGGGAATTAAGGATAAGAGTAACTTCTATTAATTGTATAAAAAAGAAAAAAATGAGAAGGTTATTGTCATTACAAAAATTCTTAAGTATACCTATTAAATTTTTCAAGGTTTTATGAAAATATATAAAAATTGTTTTGTTCTGCTTATCAGAAAATATCATTTTGAATAATTTTATAGAATAAATTTTTTTCCAAAATCTATTATATAAATAGAATTTTTGGTTAATTATAATTTTTTTTCATTTTTTACAAAATTTTCATGAAAAATAGTAAAAAAAAAATTAACTTAAATAATAGATTTTTTTGAAAAAACCTTTTTTTTTACAAAATTGTTAAAAATAATTTTTTCTATCTCTTCAGTTTTCGGGAAAACATTTTATATTCTTTGTAAAATCTTAAAAAATGGCGGCTTTTGCTTAAACCGCCGAGGGGTTTGGGCTCGTCCACCATTGTCAATTTTTGCTCTGTACTTCTCACACCCGACGTATGCGTACGTGATACATGATACGTAGACAAAGAAAGTGCTTTTGGAGAGAGGGGAAGAGAGTTTCAGAGAGAGATGATGGATACGGATGGTCCTCTGGATTTCGACTATGAGGACCCTATCGTCAGTTGCCCAGTTTCCCCAAAGAAGAGTTTTTCCCAGAACTGGTACCCATCTCGTTCTTCTTTTTCTACCATTTCCACTTCCCTATTCAAAATGCTCTCTGGGTAGGGTTTTATCTCCTTGTTATCACTGGCTTTTTTTTTTGGCGAATGGGGTTTTGGGTTGTTAGGGTTTTGTAATGAAAGGACCCTAATGGGCATCAGGTGGTTTTATAGTTAGGATTTCATGGTGTTCATCAGTGGGTGAAAATGTGAATAATTTTGTGTTTTTGTTTTTCCCCCCAGGAAGAAGGTTATTGGTTTGGGTGATCTTTTGACTGATTTCTATGAGGAGCAAAGCCAATCTATTGAGAGGGAGTCTAAACGAGCAAAGTTGCAGAAAACTCACAATAGGGACGACGAAGATGGTACAACTCAAACAATCAAAGAAGCTAAACTGTCTCCATTTGTTGATGAATGCCGACTAAAGGCATAATAGGTTTCTCTCTCTCTCTCTCTCTCTCTCTCTCTCTCTTTCTATATATATATATATATATATATATATATATATATATATATTATGTTGTCATGCTCTGCATCTACTTCTTAATTACGGATATGAACCCTATTATGTTGTACATGGACGATATAAGCAGTGAGGATGAGACTTCCTTGTGGGATAGACGATTGGTTTTTGGAAATCAGGTTTTGTTTTTGGACCAAGTTGGCCAAATTTAATGCTTATTAATATTTTGTCATGCTCTGCGTCTACCTAAGAACTCTATAATGTAGATGGAAGATTTTAGCAGTGAGAATGAGGATTCCTCGTTGGATAGACTGGTTTTTGAAAATCAGGTATTGTTTATGGACCAGTTGGCCCAATTTAATGCTTATTAAAATATTTTGGAAATTTTGATTGGAATGCTTTTTGGTGGCATAGCCAATAATTCGTTCCTTTCCTCCTCCTTTTTTGTAAATTGCAGAAAACTCTACCATCTGTTGTTTTTCCTGAGCTTGGAAGTTGTATGCGCTTGCAGTCTTTTGTGAAAAATGAGCTTAATTCATCTGTGGAACTTAGTGATGAGAAAGGTTTGTATAATCTTTTCTTTTTGTACTTTCCCTCTGGTTAAGGATGGTGTCTTCTTAGTGTTTGCACATATAACTGCAGCACACCTTCGAAGTTGAAATAATGGAAGGGCGTGCCAGAAAAGAACATAAATTTCTTTTCAAATGTGAGTTAGGTTGTGTGTTGGATGATTCGAATACCTCAATGAAGAGGACTTCACTAATTCTACTAAGTCGAAGCAAAAGCATAGTAACTCAAGTAAAGTAATTAACAAGGAACAACTAAGAATGAAGAGATCTTCTGAAAGAAAATTGCAATGACAGTAAATGACTGGAATGAGCACTTCTATTATACCCCCTCGAAGAGAATTACACAATGTGGAATGGCTGTTACAATGCTGCTGAAATTTCTATTTGCTAAACTAATTCTAAAGTACGTGCGGAGTATGATGAATCGCAACCAAGCCTAATAGAAGTATGGCCTATTTTAAAGACAAAAACCTTCTTTTACTAAAGTGATCCTAGATTCCTAAAAATTGACTGTTTTGAGTAGAATTTGGTGTTGTTGATTGGTTTGTGGTGTGCAGATGCAGTGTTCCCCCATTCCTTTTATAGAGAATTGGATAACTTCTAATAACTCTCATGATCTCCTTGAGCCAGTTTTGCCTTGCCATAAGTACCATTCTCCAGGTTTACAGCTGCACTTGCAAATTGAAACTGCCAAGTTCATGCCTTCAATTCCTTTTTTTTTTTTTTTTTAGGGGGGGGGGGGGGGGGGGGGGGGGGGGATGGGGGGTGTCTTTTCTGAGAAATTGACATCTCCCATTATCTTCAGTTTAAAAGAGTGATAAAAACCCCACGTACATCTTCACCCTAAGTAGTTTAAATTACCATCAAGTCATTAACCACTGATATGGCAGCCATCTATTGTCCTGTTATTTTATTGGGTGAAGATATCCCCCATGCTAGTATAGATTCAAAAGAACCCGAACCAGCTGTAACAATCCATTTAAACCCCAATTGTACCATTTTTTGGGTTTATCAATTGTCACCAATTTTGTTAAGGCTTACCAAATTCAAGTCATTCTCCTTTGATCTTGCATCCTCATAGAATTAATCGAGTCAATTCCTGTTATTGAAAGAAAACTCCTTTCCTTCGTCTTAAAGAATCACTTGAACATTAAAACCTTGTTCAAGAATGAATTGATCTAGGTAGTTTCGTTTGAGACTTCCATCTACCATAATGAAACTTGCCATGTCTTAGGGCTGACCTTTTCAAACTTCATACCTGATGCCTTTGTCCTTTTGTACCCTCTGATTGATGATCAGCAACTTTTGTTACAACTCAGAGATCTGGAGTGGGAAAACTGGACTGGTTTGAGGCCATTATGATATTGGCCTTTTTTCAAACCTGATCTGTTTGTAACATGGAATGCTCGGGTTGATCGCGTTCGACCAGTCACACAAAGAGGAGGCTTGGAAAGAGATGGGGATCTTTCATGCTATCCAACTTTCTAGGTATAACATTCCAATAGATCTTGACATGATTACAAGTGCTTTATGCTTTTGCTCAGTCCTTTTTAAGGTTTTTCATTTCCCTTGTGGCCCAATGGCACCCACAGTTTTAGATATTTGTGAACTTCTATCTTTCTTCTCCACAGGGGTGAAGTCAGCACCAATTTACTTCTCAAGGTTGCGTCTGTTATAAATTCCCTTCTCAATTATCTTACGGAACCTTTATGGCCAAAGAGAATAAATCTTCTCCATCCATTTCTGACCAAGAGCATTGTTCTTTTTTGCTCTACACACCGCAGAGAATTGTATCTTACCATGTTCAATTAGCTAGATCCTTAGCTTCAAACTGTGTTTTAGCTCTTGCTTCCTATATCCTGGCCACCCTCTGTAGAAGTTGCTTTGAAATGTATACGAGCAGGATTTCAGGTAAATTTGGAGGTCCCTTATCGTTCCTTGAATTCTGGCTTTGCGCTTATTTCCATGAGATTTGTCCTCAAGTCCATCTAGAACCTTCTGAAGGTCTGTATGCCTATGGAGAAAAATATTGTTGTAGTGAACCTTGAGCCCAAAGCTTCAACTCCTGTTTCTTTTCTTTTACTTGTTACCTTTGAATAGGGCCCATACCTCCTTGTTACCATTTTTCTCCCAGAACATAGGCCTTGACTGGTTAATCATACTTAAAACAGAGTGTTGAGAAGTCTCAACTTTCTCCAGAATTCATTCAGTCATGAACTGACATCTTCACTTGTAGAGACATCAACATAGGCTTTACCTGTGATTGGGCTGGTGGAAAAAGTATCCTAAAGGTGGTACAGAACAGAAGAATACATCCCTGCCCAGTTTGCAAGGTAGTTGGCCATCCCTATCTCTTTTCTCAGCTCCATTAACAAAACCTCCTTGAAACGAATGGTTATAATAGATTCCACTATCATTAAATCTGTTTTGAAAGAGACTTCAAGCCTAATAAAAGACTGTGTTTCAACCATATACTCCATGTGGTAGTGCCACTTATGTCTTCTCCTTATGGTGGGAAACTCATATCTCTGGTATATGAGTTGGTAATGGAGTGGATTTGGCCAGAGCTTTGGCCACTAAAGTTTAGTGTGGTCTTCTTTCTATTTCTTTCATTCTTCAGTTCTTATATTTTAGCTGGCTTAATTTCTTCATTTTCAGGCAAAGGTCAGAAAACAAATTTATTTTAGAGGAAGAAAACCCTGAACCTGCACCTTTGAACTACCCTCCTGCAAGTCCTGTGAGGGAAGCTAGGACTAAGAAGCAACAGACGGCCCCTTTGAAGAAGGCAAGGAAATGGATGGCTGCTCCTACTGTTAAAAAATATGGGATGGGGAGAGCAGCTCCAAAGAAGCAGCGAATTATTGAAGAACAAGATGGCTCTCTTCTTCAATTGGCTCTTGACCAAGCCTAGAAGAAAGCTAATGAGAAGAAAAAAATTTAAGCAGAAAAATTGGAAGAGAAGAGAAGATTAGAAGTAAAAGAGAGAAAGAAAGCAGCAGAAGAGAAGACACAGTAAAGGGAATTATTGCAATAGGCACTCCAATTGCAACTCCAAATGAAAGCAGAAGAGGAAAAGGAGGAAGATAAAAAGAGAAAGGCAGAGGAAAAGAGGAAACAACTTGAAGAGGAAAATCAAAAGAAACAAGAAGAAATCAAGAAGAAACAGATTGCAGAGGAGAACAGAAAAAAGAGAGTGGAAGACGAAGAAAACAAAAAACCTATTGAAGAAGAAAACAAAAGAAAGGAACAAGAACAACAAAGGCAGGTGGCAGAAGAGAAGAAAAAGAATGAACAGGAGGAGATGAGAAAAAGAGAGGGATAACAGCAAGAAGAGCAGTTAGAAGTAAAGAATACTAGTCAAGGGGAGGCAGTTATGATGGTTGAACCTCTTCAAAGTGTGCCTCTGCCTGGCTCAGGTTCTGAGGTAATATGATCACAAAACTATTTTTCTTTATTTTTTCTGTCTTAGTTTTAATTTTACCTCTTTTGATTTGTTTCCAGGCATCACAGGCTGCGACTGGAGACTTGGGTTTCCATTTTTTGGGACCAAGAAACCTCTATTGATGAGCAGCCATCAGGTTCGAAGGAACCTTTAGTGGCAGAGAAGGTATACCGTATACTAGTAACCTAAGTTGTTTAATCATTTGTATAATACTACTATTTTTTTATTCCTTTCGCTTTCAGGAGGATGAACAAACTCCCCTTTCACTTGTCTCTTTTCAGCAGAAATCTTCCTATTCTGGTTTGAAATTCCGGTTTTACCAAGCCTACAATACCTAGAAGGGGGGTTGAATAGGTATTTAAATTTATTTTACCCAATTTTTATTATGAACACTCAAAATCCCAATTATCACAATAAATTCAATTGCATAGCAAGTATAAAAGTATGTAAGAGATTGCACAAGAGATTTTTTACGTGGAAAACCCTAGATGGGAAAAACCACGGGACCTCGTCCAGTTGAAGCAAATCCACTATGAAATAAACGAGTACAAGACACACTTACAGACCACACATGGACTCATGCAGTTGTCTTCACTCCCACGATCACACACGATCGATCTCCGTCGTCACGGCTTTGGTCTCAACCAACCTCTTTCATAGCGATGCCTTCAATCACGAACTCGCAAGCTCGATCACCGTCGCAACGGCCTCACAAACACTCAAGGTTGTGAATGGTGTGTGGTTTGATAATCTCTAGAGCATATCAGTGAAAACCTAGGTTAAAGTGCTCTAGAGAGGTTTTAAGAAGATGAACAATGAAAACCCTAATAGGGAGAGGCTTGCTTCACTTTCTCTATTGTAATAGCCTCTATATATAGAGACTAAGAAACCCCAAAAGACTAGGATTCGTTTTAGGATCAAATAGGAAGGTTTTAAATACTTTAAAAACTGATTTTTACGAGCTAGGATCGATCCTCCAGGACCCTAGGATCGATCCTAAAAAACAGTGGCAAAATGTAATTTCTGGGTACCCTAGGATTGATCCTCCAGACCCTAGGATCGATCCTAGAAAACAGTAGCGAAAATTTTTTTAACAAAACTTCTCCAATCGATTGGTTATCAACCCCAATCGATTAGGAATGTCACCAAAACCTTAAAAACCACTCTTCCTTTGATGAAAACATTAAACATGATGTTTAATGAATTAAACACCTATGAAATGGGCAACTATGGTCACTTACCTTCCTAGAGAATGAGTGAAAGCCGCATAGCTTTGAGCCTTTGTTCTTTAACGCATCTTTGAAGTTTCACATATCTTCAATCAACCCAAGACTCAACCATACTTTGGCACGGAATATGACAATATTGAAAACATGGACTTTACAATCTCCCCCTTTGGCAATTCCGTGACAAAACCAACCTAAATCTTGACATGAGATATAAGACCTATTTCCAAACCACAAAACTGAAGAAGTCCTAAACTCATTATGAGAATTACAACTCAATGAAGAGATATTACATGTAAAGAACCAAAAACAATACTAACTCTCACACTCAACCTATCAACCTGTGATCTGCAAACAAGAACAAACAATACCCAAGCATAATATCACAGAAATAGATTAAAAACTAAATGAAATTCTATTCTCCTCCAAGCATACAAACTCAAAGATATTCTCCGCCAAGCATACAAATATTCTCCCCCGAGCATACAAACTTAAACTCAAAACTTCTCCCCCTTTTTGTCATGAATTGACAAAGGAAAGCACACATATAAAAGAATGAAACCATATCATAGGGAAATCAAAGAATAGCAAGAAAAACCAAGTGATTTCATAAACCAAGCTTTAAGAACAACATATCAGAGAGATGAAAACATCAAAGAAACACCAAGAGTCCTAAACTAGGATCCAATCTCAATACCACCAGCATCACCATCCTCACATCAAGAGATAAAAAGATATATAAAAAAAAATGTACTCAAGATGAGGACACAAGGAATAACAACTCATATCCACTCTGACAAGCACTCTTAACTCCCCCTCAAATAAGGCACAAAAAAAATAAAAAAATAAACAAAACATGTGCACTTGACAATACGAGGATATGTTAGGGTGTTCCACAAATATAGAAAAAGAACTAAAATTGAGACACCATTCCACAATATAGAAGCACATGAGTCATCAAAGACATAATTGCAAATTTTCAATAAAGTCCAACACACTTATGCACGATTAGAGAAGTTATTCAAGAAAGTTCACATGCTAAGTGTATAATGCACTGACAACGCCAACGGGGTCGGTTGGCAAAACTACTCATGCTAACCAAAGTCTAATAATTCCAAAGAAATAAAGAAAAAGAATTCAAACCATGTTAGAATCGAAAAGATTGCTTTTCACCCTTTTTTATTGTTTCTTTTTCTTTTTCTATGAGCTTTGGGAATAATGTTGTAGGTATCAGGTTTTCGCACCTTTCCCATATTTTTCATTTTTTTTTATTGAAGCTCAACATCAATATATTTTTTTATTATTATTATCAACATGATGGCTTTCACACTTTCACGCAGCCAGCCCTCTTCATGAATTACCTCACGTTAGCTTCGGACAACGCGAAGGTAGCCCTTTTCATGAGACATAGGGATATGCATAACATATAGGTCATTCAAATTCTAACATCCCAGGAAATTTTCAGACATAGATTTAACAATTCATAGAATTAGCCTAAAAACCCCAAAGTCATATGTCAGTGGTGCAGTGTAAAGTGTATAGCATGTAAATTCAGAACTACTCCACTAAGTGTGCTTAAGAGAGTGAGACTAAATATCAAATTTATCAATTTATAAAATTTCAACTCAATATGACAATCATAAAGGATATAGTCTCAACATCTTAGTGCAAATCATATATAAGTAAAACATACAACTAGCCAAGAATAGCAAAGCACACAAGAAAATCTTTTTGGTTTTTCTGAATTTTTCATTTTTTTTTTATACCAATGAAAAAATAAAAACAAATAAACTCCAAAGAAAAACAAAAACACACACAAAAGCAATAAATCCTAAATACTCCATAACTCTAGGAACAACAAGAATGAAATAGATAAAAGATCACACCTAGAGTACTATGGATAGTTTAAGGTCTTTGCGGACCATAGGTAGTTTAATGTCATTTCGGACAAAAAGCCAACTCAACTAGAATCTAGCACAATGCCTTTACCCTTATCCTTTTGCACAACACTAACAAGTGGGGTAAGACAATCAGAATCTTTTTTCTTCACCCATTCTTTCCTAGCAATGAATTTCTCTCTAGGAAAACTCACAGCTGGTATAGAATCACTCATAGGATCACAAGAAGAAGTGCCTAATCCTTTATGGGCAATTTGTCTCAAATCAACAACCTCTTGACATAACTTCCTAAGACAATCACTTACATTGTCCCAACTTAAGATAGGATTTCTAGAAGTCCTAGAAGAACCATTCCTAATATGAAAACAGTTAGGACGAATGTGACCTATCTTACCACAATGATGACACACAAGAGTACTCCTAGAAGAGGATCTATTCCAAAAATAAGGAATATCATATCCATTAGACCTCTTCACTTGCCTATGGAAGTCACTATCTACCTTCCTAGGTGGATTCTTCCTAAGTAACTCTTGATTCTCCCTAAGGACTGGGCATCTAGGTCTAATATGTGCTTTCAAGCCACAATGAACACAAATAGGGACTTGCTTTGAAGGCACAATAGGAGGAGGAATGACAGACTTAATCACTTGAGACTCTTGAGCCTTGACAAACATGGTTTTAGGTGAACTAGGAGTAACCCTATCACTAACAAAACCTAAACCACGCCTATCACTAGAACTCTGTCCTACACCTAACAACTTGTTTAAGGTCTCTTTACCTTTTGACATTTTCTCAAGATCTCCTATCTTAGTCTTCAAGTCTTTCTCAATATTTACTACTTTCAGCTCAAGAGTTTTCTTAGACTCAGACAATTCAAACTTCTCCTTTTCAAGTCGAACCACCTCCTTAGCAAGAAGTGCTTTTTGAGTGCTCAACTGACTCTCATGACCCTTAGATTCAGACAATTCCATATTTAAAGTCTCTATCTCTTTTTCAAAAGTTTTAACCTTAATGTATAGAGATTTATTAACCTTTTTGGTTTTTAGACATTCTTCAAACAACTTGTCATAAGCTAATTGAAGGTCTTCTTCTTCTTTATCAGATTCAATCATATTTTCAAAATTTTCAGAATTAATCTCATCTTTTTCAGACTCCCCCTGACTCTCAGAATCAATAACACTTGATGAGATTTTATCATTAAGCTGATGAATAGAAGTAAAGGCCATGAAATTGGAGTTATCCTCTTCTCTTTGAGAGGAATCCTCAGAATCCGACTTAGTCTCACTGTCACTCAAAGTAGCATTATATCCCTTTCCATTATTCTGACCACTACTTTGTTTCTTTTTAGTATTAGCACATTCAGGAGCAATATGACCGAAACCATGACATTCATAACATTGAATTTTATCTCTCTCATCATTCATATCATTAGGTCTCTCCCCCTGAGTTCTAGACTGAGATCTAGACCTATTTCTCTCCCTCCTATCCTTATTGGAACTAGAACCATTGCCTTTGCTAGAGTTAGATTCATTGTTCCTACTAGAGCTAGCACCATTACTATTTCTAGAATTGGAAACACTACCTCTAGGATTTCTAAAGAATTTCTTAAATTTTTTAACAAAGTAGGCAATTTCCTCCTCAGAAATATCAAATTCAGAATTAGTCCTAGAATCATGTTTGCTAGATTTCTCACTCACAGCACTCAAGACAATTCCAGTGTTCTTAGGTTTTTTCGTAGGTTTGCAAAATTTCATCTCATAATTCTGAATTTCACCAACCAAGTCTTCCTTTTTCATGGAATCTAAATCTTTATTATCTTCAATGGAAGTGATCTTAGGAAGGAACCTAATAGGCAAAGATCTAAGGATTTTCCTATTGATTGTAGCATCAGACATAACATCACCTAAGGAAAACCTAGAATTGACAATATCACTCAATCTTGCATTAAACTCATCAAACACTTCATTCTCTTTCATAGTCTCTTGTTCATACAAGGCAGTAAGCATTTGAATTTTAGTGTTTTTAACAGATATGGTACCTTCATGAGTTTTCTCAAGGATATTCCAAGCCTCTTTTGCATATTCACAATGGGCTACCCTTCGAAATTCATCTCGGGATATTCCACTGAAAATAGCATTGATTCCTTTGGAATTCCATTTAAGTCCTTCATAATCTTCTTTAGTCCATTGAACTTTAGGCTTGTCAATAGATACACCTTCCACAACCACCTTGGGTGGAGTATATCCATCAATCACAGCAAGCCACACTCTCTCATCAATTGATTTGAGATATGCTCGCATAAGAGCCTTCCAGTACCCATAATCCTTACCATTAAAATATGGTATTGAAAGTTTGACAGGCTCCATACTACCAGAATTGAATGAAAAGATCAACACTCAGGCTGTTAAACCTTAAGAGTGAACCTACTCTCTGATACCAATTGAAATTCCGGTTTTACCAAGCCTACAATACCTAGAAGGGGGGTTGAATAGGTATTTAAATTTATTTTACCCAATTTTTATTATGAACACTCAAAATCCCAATTATCACAATAAATTCAATTGCATAGCAAATATAAAAGTATGTAAGAGATTGCACAAGAGATTTTTTACGTGGAAAACCCTAGATGGGAAAAACCACGGGACCTCGTCCAGTTGAAGCAAATCCACTATGAAATAAACGAGTACAAGACACACTTACAGACCACACATGGACTCATGCAGTTGTCTTCACTCCCACGATCACACACGATCGATCTCCGTCGTCACGGCTTTGGTCTCAACCAACCTCTTTCATAGCGATGCCTTCAATCACGAACTCGCAAGCTCGATCACCGTCGCAACGGCCTCACAAACACTCAAGGTTGTGAATGGTGTGTGGTTTGATAATCTCTAGAGCATATCAGTGAAAACCTAGGTTAAAGTGCTCTAGAGAGGTTTTAAGAAGATGAACAATGAAAACCCTAATAGGGAGAGGCTTGCTTCACTTTCTCTATTGTAATAGCCTCTATATATAGAGACTAAGAAACCCCAAAAGACTAGGATTCGTTTTAGGATCAAATAGGAAGGTTTTAAATACTTTAAAAACTGATTTTTACGAGCTAGGATCGATCCTCCAGGACCCTAGGATCGATCCTAAAAAACAGTGGCAAAATGTAATTTCTGGGTACCCTAGGATTGATCCTCCAGACCCTAGGATCGATCCTAGAAAACAGTAGCGAAAATTTTTTTAACAAAACTTCTCCAATCGATTGGTTATCAACCCCAATCGATTAGGAATGTCACCAAAACCTTAAAAACCACTCTTCCTTTGATGAAAACATTAAACATGATGTTTAATGAATTAAACACCTATGAAATGGGCAACTATGGTCACTTACCTTCCTAGAGAATGAGTGAGAGCCGCATAGCTTTGAGCCTTTGTTCTTTAACGCATCTTTGAAGCTTCACATATCTTCAATCAACCCAAGACTCAACCATACTTTGGCACGGAATATGACAACATTGAAAACATGGACTTTACATGGTTCAAAGGATTCTTTCCCTCATACTGAAAAGGAAGGCGAAACTCTTTCTTCTGAGTTCGCCTCTTTGAAAGAGCTCCTCATTTCCACTGATCTACAACAATTGGGAAGAGTAAATGAATCAGCAATGGAAGAACCATCTCCAGCAGCTGTGGATGAAGCCCTCACTCTTCTCAAAGATAGTACGGATTTGGGCTTTTCAGGCCTTTTAGATTCCGGCCTAAAAGATGAATATGTAACTGCTGGTATGGTTGCTGCCTCTACATCTTCAAGGTTTGGGGAAAACTGAGGAAAGAATTGAAGGGTTTCCTCCAAAGTGTTTCTCCATCCTTTCGCATCATCTCCAATGCTAGAGCTGAACAGGAAGAAAGTGACAGATTCTTTAAGAGCCTTGGAGAAACTATTACTCAGTCTTAGAATGTCCTCTCAAAGAGGACCCTTTTAACCAGCAGATTCAAGTTCTCCAAGAGGAAGAACAAAAGTTACTCAAACGTTTAGAAGAAGTTAGAATACTGTCTGTTCAAACCCATCAGGATCTTGATAACTTAAAGGCTGAAGCTGTGGCATGCCATTCCAAGCTCTGTGGTCTGCAAAAGAACATTAGCAGCTTTTCAACTAAGAAGCAAGTTGCTGCTGAAGATATCAAAGATTTAGAACATGTGTGGATTGAGTTTCAAAAAGATGTTATCTCTAAATTGTAATCGAGTAACCTAAATTTCTTGTATTTTGGTTCCAAACTTTGGCCGTTGCTCGTTTGAAAGAGTGGTAATTTAAATTTTGATCACTTCGTACATTTCTGTCATGTTCTTGCAGTGGAAGCTTTTCTTGGAGGATTATTGGCGAATGGCTGGCTATCTAAATTAGTTTTTACATGTTGAAAAATCCATAGCAGCATGGACTTTCAATTTGAGTGAGTATTTTTATTTCTCTAAATTCATGCACTTGGCAGTATGTGAAGCGTGATCCTTTGCCAACTCAGCTCTTCTTTGGGATTTTTTGATATGATGGTTTACATGACTGGGTGACTATAGATAATCACGAAAGAAAATAAAAAGGCAAACATATAATGGTTTTAGCCATATCGGTAGGTTCCACAACTTCATCCTTCCAAATGTATACAACTTCATCCTTCCAAATGTATATAGTAGGATAAAGTGTGGGGTAAAATAGCATTATCCATTGTCAAACTGAATGTGATGGAATTGAGTTTTAAGGATTACGTATATTGTCATTTCAGATAAAGCCTTCTGATTTTAGGTTCAGTTTATGCTATGCTTTAAGGGCACTTGCATTAAATGGTGATGTGTCTAAGATGGATACCATCAAACAGGTGAATTGTTACATGGGTGTGGGTGGCTGAAAAGGAGTCTGATGCATATTTGTCGGTGTGACTAACTCGACAAAAATATTGCTGATAGCGGGTTACTGAAGTTGAGTTCAAATCAATATGATTGGAGGTGTTGTACGTAGATTGGGTTATTCAAGTAATTGTCACAAAGAAATTCATGGGTAGTCGCATGCAAAAGCTAATCAATGAGTTCAATTTTTACTGGTTTATCTTTCTTATATTTATGTTTAAAAAAGATTAGAAAGATTTATATATGACATTTTTAAAATTAAATCGTGAGTATTCTAAGAATATGTTATTGTCGCATCTTAGTTTTATTTGTATCTCTCACTAATTTTAATGTCTCGAGATTTTATTAAAAATACTAAAATTGATATTAAAGGTTGCGGAGAAAATGAAAGACCATTAAAAGTATTACATGTACCAAATAATTACAAAAATCAATTCGATGGAGTGATTTGAAAGAAGTGAGAATTAAACCCGACACATCCATCTTGGGAGAGGCCTTAGTCCGCTGGTTAAACACCAACCATACAAAAGTCGTTGACACGCTTTCAAATGCTTTGAGTACTTTGGCGCTCCTATCAGTAGAAATTTGGGCGCGACCTAGTGCTTTTGGGGACAGAGCGAGGGGGAGAGTTCTTTGCTCTGTATTTCTCACACCCGACATAGATAGTGCTTTTGGAGACAGAGGGAGAGAGCTTTTTTTTAGAGAGAGAGAGATGATGGATACGGATGGTCCTCTTGATTTCGAGTCTGAAGATCTTATCCCCGTTTCCCCAGTTCTCACCAAGAAGAGGTTTTCTCATAACTTTTTTACCCATCTCGTTCTTTTCCTTCCCTTTCCGCTTTTCTATTCAATATGCGATTCTGGGTACTTAGGGTTTCACCTTTATCACTGTTTTTTGTGAATGTGGTTTTGGGTTGTTAGGGTTTCGCAATCAGAGGACCCTATTGGGCATCAGATGGTTTTAGAATTGAAATTGGCAGTGTAACCATTGCATGCTTTGTACTCTTATAGCATTGCTAGAACATAAACTCATCAATGGGACTATTGCATATGAATTCAGTATTTCATGGTGTTTATTAGTGGGTGAAATGTGAATAGTGTTTTGTATTTTGTATTTTTTTTCCCCCTCCAGGAAGAAGATTATTGGTTTGGATGATCTTTTGACTGATTTCTACAAGGAGCAAGGCAAAGCTATTGAGAGAGAGTCTAAACAGAAAAAGGTGAAGAAAAACCATAATTGGGACGACGAAGATGATACAACTCAAACAATCAAAGAAGCTAAACTGTCTCAATTTGTGGACGACTGCCAACAAAAGGCATAATAGGCTTCTCTCTCTCTCTCTCTATATATGTGTGTGTGTGTGTGTGTGTGTGTGTGTGTGTGGTTAGTGGGTTTTCATGCTCTGCATCTACTTCTTAACCATGTATATGAACTCTATTATGTAGATGGAAGCAATAAGCGGTGAGGATGAGATTTCCTCATGGGGTATACCGGTTTTTGGAAATCAGGTTTTGTTTGTGGACCAATAGGCCCAATTTAATGCTTATGAATATTATGGAAATTTCGATTGGAATGCTTTTGTTGGCATAGCAGATGATTTGTTCCTTTCTTCCTTGGTTTTGCGCGTATTGCAGAAAACTCCACCGTCTCTAGCTTTTCCCGAGCTCGGTAGTTGCATGCTTTTGCAGTCTTTTATGAAAAATGAGATCAATTCATTGGTGGAACTTAGTGGTGAGAAAGGTTTGTATAATCTTTTCTTTTTGTACTTTCCTTTGGTCAAGGATGGTGTCTTTTTTTAGTACAAGTCACATATCGGGAGTTAGACTTTAGATGTATGCTAACAAGTTTGAAGCATTGTGGCCTGACAATAAATCAAATTCAGTGCATTTCTGTCATGTTGCAGGAGAAACTTTTCTTGATGGATTATTGGTGAATGGCTGGCTATCTAAATTAGTTTTTACATGTGGTCATGTAGAAAAGTCTGTTGCAAAATGGACTTTCAATTTGAGTGAGTATATTTGTTTCTCTTAATTTATCCACTTAACAGTATGTGATGTTTCCTCATGTCTTTATATTTTGGTTTATCAGTGTTATATTCATCAGAGGAAGAGGTGAGGACAGCTGCGTCTGATTTCTGGTGTGGTATTTTATCATCTAAAAATGAGGTAGACTTGATTTCTTTTATTTTTATTGAGGATTGTTTGACGCAAAGTTTAATTGTTGTATAAATTAAAAAGTCAACTGAGTTATCCTTCTCTGTGAATGCTATTTTCAGACTTACATTTCATTTATAATTTTTGTCATTCTTATTGGGTTGATCTACTGCAGGTTAAAATCGACTGGTTTCCTAGCTATTCCGAACTTAAAAGAGCCCTGGAAACCTATGGATTCCTTTTCGATTCACTCAGCAACTTTTCGTCCAACTCAGAGTTGGTCCATACTGGTGTGAACCTTCATTGTTAACTTTGCTAGTTTTCATGTGTAAATTTGTTGATGGTGACAAGTTTTTCCACTCACACCTTTCGGGTAGTGTTATGGACTTGTTTATTTCATTGAATTTTGTAGTTTGAAGCTCACATCATTCTGTTACTTTGTGTAGAACAACCACAATTATTTTGTTGCCTCATTTAATAGGGTGTCTTCTTTAGTAGTAGGGTTTGATTATTATGACTAAGTGTTTCTTACAATATTCGTAGTTGGTGTTCTCACAAAATTTTAGAACTTGTCTCTTAGATTCTGACTGTGGAAGGCCACCTCAAAATATTAGAGCTTGGATCAAACTTGTAGGTGGTTGTTGCCAAGTAAGGTATGTCGCAAACATAACTAGTTTCCCATGCCACACTTAGGTGGTGTTTCAGCATTTGTTTTGGTGGCATCAAGGGCTTTCATGTGTTGCTTTGTCAGTTCAAATCTGTGACTTTTACTACTGAATTGCAATTTGATACTTAAATATGGTGATATTAATGTGCTTTTGGCGGCTCTAAGTGGATTTGAATTTTTACTGTTTGGCATTTTTATTAACTAAATCTTATTATTTGTAGGTGTAAACATTCAATCTTCTCAACTTCAGAAGCAGAAGATTTACTTGGAGTAATTATTTGTCTCTTTTTAGATCGCCAGCTTCAAGGATTGTCGATGCTTATGTATGAATGCCTGCTATCAGTTATCAGTTTCTTTACAGAGGAAGAATGGGATAACAGCTGTGAGAAAGTAGCAAAATCTCTTGCTTGCAGGTTCTTGTTTCTTACTAATTGATTATATAAATACACACACACACACACACACACACACACACACACACACACAGATGTATCAGAACTAAAGATGTCACTACTTAGATTAATGTTTGTCGTTTCTAAATGTACTGAGAACTTGATTATTTTTTATTGAATTTCAACAAGTTTTGTTCAATGTTTTAAATATTTAATTCATGTATGAACCTCTTGGGATTGCAAGTATAGTGTTTTTTTGGATGAGGCAAGAGTCTATTGAAGTTGGTAAAAATAAATGGTATTTTCTGTATTAGAATCTGGATAATCATGTGAGATTGGGTAGACAGTTGTTGGTTGATTTTGAAATCTTGATGTGTTTATTTCTGCTAGTGTTTTTAAGTGGTAACTGGTAAGTGGTGATTGAAGAATGCTAAACATGGGTGTTAACTTTTAAGTATCGTCCATTTCTTATACATATTTATTTTCTTACTTGCCTTTTCCTATTTGCTGCATCCATTTCCTATTTGCTGCCTCCATTTCCTCTCCTGACATTTGCTGATAAAAATTATTGTCAATGCAGAGTCCCTAGAGACTTGAACTGCTTGAGAATGGTAGAGTGCATTTTAGGAGTCGACGCACGTAGTAAACTCCTCAAAAGTACAGTTGCCTTTGAAATTCTCATATTCTGTTTTGATAAAGAGGTAGAACATAACATTGTCATTTTTGGTGCATGTGCATGTATACGTATGGATCATTATGTTTACTTGCTAGTTCATGGGATGTTCTCAATTTATCTGCAAGTTTGTTGTCACATGCTACATAAGTTTTCATGAAGCATTTTAACTGGTGGGAGCAAAGCATCTGAGTTAAATATAGTAGGCTAATTTTTCTGGGAAGGTATTTCTCTGGTTAATTTTTCTGGACAAGATATGAGGGGCTGGCCCTAAAGCAGCTGACATGGGGGGTGACACTAAAGAATATAATGACTATGATTAAGATGTATAGGTTGGTTTGAAGCTACCTAATTGTATAAATAATTATATGAAAGGTTGTGAGGATTGGCCTTGAGGCTAGGCTCAAGGATATTATTTGAATGCACAACCTAAACAGCTTAAATAGCTGAAGACTCATGCTTCAAGCAGTGAGGCAGTCTCAAGGCAAATGCCTCATGCTTTATTCTCCCATGGTTGGATGCACACTCATGTATCAAGCAGAATTGTGACTTGTCAAAATTCTCAGTCAGTAGTAGTTTAATTGAGAAATAATTTTCAGTAGTTTGTAGTTTAATTATAGAACTTTGTACTGCACAGTATAAAATGAGATCAGGTAATTGAGTACAAGTTCTATTTAATTTTTATATTTTACATGTTAGTTTGTAATTTATATTGGGTAGCACTATTTGCTCTTCACTTTTGGCTTTTGGCACTCTACCACTTATTTAATATATAAATTTCAAATGAACTGACAATGTAGAGAGTGGGGGAGCAAAAAATGGATTGTGAATAGTGCTCCCATTATTTCTTCTATTTTTGTTTACTCTCAGTGTCAAAGCTTGAGATACACCTTGAACTAGGCTGCTAGAGGGAAAAAGTTCTTCTTTTGCCTTTCACCTGTGAATTTCATGATAATAATAAAGTGTTTGAAGGCGGAAATCTGCTATTTTTTATAGTATCCAGCTGACATTTGCATCAATGGTACATTGACTTTATCTGTTTTTGTTTTTGTTTTTGTTTTTGTTTGTTTGTTTGTTAGTTTACTATTCTAGTAGTTATAGTTAGCTTGTAATGAGGAATAAAATAATTGATTTATGTTAACATGAGCTCAGCAGTTTAATTTATGGTACATGCATTCTCTTCATCTCTTAGCTTGAGTGGAAAGTGGATGGCATATGCCCTTTCATCCCATGATCTAATCTGTCAGCACTGAATATTTTTCCATTTTACTTTATAGAAATGCTGTCCATCACAGACTCCCCATCTTGAATGACTTTTTTTTGTTGCTACGTCCATCTTGATTGACTTGGCTTATCACTTTTTCCTTCCATTTCAAAACAATATTAGCAACGTTTTGCCATTAATTTCAAACATGCACTGCCTCATCGTTCAAGACAAGCATTTGATATGGGAGATTTATGAAGAATAGCATTTTCCAATACTTAATCACAATTTGGAGTTTCAGTATTTATGTGGTTTGCCGTACTGTACTCATGTATATTTGACTTTTTGAGTAATTTTTTTAACCATTTTAATTTTAATTTACTAGGGGGAATGCAATCTCATGTTGTGTCTCTGAGCAAGAAAAGCCCTCATGACATCCATTTAGTGCATATAAATTTTAGTGAACTAATTGCACGAGCCTGTTAGGTTTCTGGTTGAAATACAATTTTGCATTTTTCATGCCTAGTAAATTGCAATTTTACTGGTTATTGTTTCCAATTCTCCACAGGTTTCTGGTGCAGAAGAGATCCTGAGATTTCTTATCTCAATCAATGTGAAAGAGAGAAGTTGTGATCTTTTTAAGATGTATATTTACTTAGTTCTGACGGAGAATTGGCTTTTGACTACTCCATTTTTAGAAGACAAACCAGTGATTTACGAAATGTGGGGTGTTTATCTTCGAAACTGTTCTTGCCAAATTACCAGCACAGATTTGAGGACTTATGCATCGAAGGTCTGCAATCAAACTCTTTTGTTATTTTGTAATCTGTGATAAGTTTCATTATGCAAATATCTTTTCTGTGCAGGTTCGAAATAGAGCTTCATACCTTCTGCAAGACACTGTTAAGAAATGATTGTTATGAAGTACGTACTCTGGTAAAATCACTTAGAGATTATTGACAGTTTATTTTTTAGATATGCATATCTCTGACTTGCCATAAACTTTGAAGTGCTGAAATAAAGGGGCAAAGGATGGATAATGGGGAGTGGCATAAGGGGAATAGTAACTTGTTAAGTTCGTATAGTTTTCTTGCTGAAACGAGGTGTATTTTTGCTGCAGCTGATTCATTATGGTTATATTGTTAAGTCAAATATATGTAGAGTAAGAAGTTAGGATCAGTCCATATTGTGCATGCCTTGTAAGAATTTGCGTGTGCTTTGAACTTGAGGTTGTTGGCTTCCTTTTTATTTATTTATTTATTCTTTGTGAAGGGGCCAGTTGTTAGTTAAGCAAGTTCATTATGATGTTTAAGCAAGTACTGTAGTTTATTCTCATGGTCAGAACAGATGAATTTCTTTCCTTCTTGTCAGTGATTAAAATCATTAGGGTAAATTATTTGATACGCCCTTGAATTATAGGCTAGTTTCACAAAACCTCCTTGAACTTTAAAAGTGAACATATAACCCCTAAACTATCAAATTGGGAAACTTTGCCCACTTCCAACTATTTGTTGTTAGAAAATTATGGAAATGCATGATGTGAGCATCACATGATGCCTTTAAATCAATTTGACGAAAATTAACCATAAATTTGATGGAGGGGGTAGAGTGTTACAATTTAATAGTTTAGGGCCTTATTTGTTCAGTTTTAAAAAGTTAAGGGGGTCTCACGGAACTGATTCAGGAAGGTTTTGTGTAGTAGTAGTACCTTTTTATTTATTTATTTATTTTTGGTTTTGGTTGTGGGGAGGGGGGTTGAAACTCATTTGTTCAGGATTCTTTACTATGCTTGGCACTAGGATCACTGTGATATAATTAATTTCAGTTCTGCACTTTTGTTTTATAGGTTGTGATGCCATCCAAAATGTATTAAAACCCATTGCATCCCTACTTATTTAGGCTTCATGGCATCTGGTGATTTCAGGGAAACTCTGGTGGGGGAATCAATCTGAAGTTGGATTATAAACCGAAAGCAGCCTTTGAAGAATAGTTATCTATATTTTGGCTTGTATTTTAGAAACAAATTGTACTTGCTAGATGTGTATATAAGTTTTGACTAGACCAATATGCCTGCCCTTTTTTCATGGCGAAGGATTGAGAGGGCATGTACACAGGGTGTTATGCTAAACTATTGTAGTTAAATGCATTACCTTTTACCAGTACCCTCTGCTGCCCTCCGTTTATTTGTCTTATCCTTCAAACATTAAACCATTTAAACGATTTGAGCATTTGATTGAAACTTTTTTTTTATTTTATATTATTTATATTTCATGAGACATTATCTAAAGTTTAACCACCATTCAAATAATGACTAAAATAGAATTAATTAAATAGCTAAGATCATCTAATAAAATTGATATTTTGAATATTCAATGTATTTAGTGAAACCCACTACTTAGTGGGTCTTAGTAATATTTTGAAAGCTCAATTATGATAAAGCATGATAACGAAACCAAGGGTCTCCATTTGTTGTATGGTGGTGCAAGTTTTACTTCTAAATGGGTCCTTGAAGGTAAACTTTAGAGGTTCAAATTTTTATCATTATTCAAAAAAAAAAAAAAAAAAAAACAAAAAACAAAAAAAAATGCAGGAAGGACAAAACAAAGCTTATATAGATGCAAAAGAGCGTCTATGTTTTCACCTTTATTTTAAAAAAAAATTGTTTCACCTTTAATTTTTACTGGCTAACTACACTACTTTTGTACAAGAAAAATTGAAATTAACTTATATGCCAAGATTTTATTTTCTTGTTTTTTCTCTCAATAAATAATTCATTACAACCATTCATTTTCATTAAAGAACTCTAATCTCTAGCCCAAGAGCAAAAAAGAAAATACAAATCATTAAAATTAACCAATCCGAATGATCATAGTAAAATAAAATAGGGTTTTCTTAATGTGTGCCTTAAGGACACATGTTAAGCTGTAATTAATGATTTAATCATTGCATTGAAAATGATGAAAATGTATCATAAATGGTGAAAGTTGCTTGAAAAAAAATATGAAAATGCTTAGAAAACTATGAAAACATATTTTTTCATGTAATAATTGGATCATTAATTGCAGCTTAACATATCATTAGAAATTATGAAAATGCATCATAAATGGTAAAAGTTGTTTGAAAAAAATGTGAAAATGTTTGGAAAACTGTGAAAACACATTTTTTCATACAATAATTAGATTATTAATTGTATCTTAATATGTGCTTTTAGAATACACTTTAAGAAAACCCAATAAAATAAAATAACAGAAAGTTTATTTATTTATTTTTTATTTCTTATCCTCACTACCGGAACGGCGGAACAAACCAGACTCAAAGGTCCATTGGCCCAAAAAAAAAAAAAAACATTAACCAAACTGGAAGATAAAGTGAGGCTCGGTAAAGTATAGTGTTTGAAATTAGGTTCGGATATATTTGCGCTCCTTTAGCACATGCTTTGGGAAGCCGTTGGACTACCGAACCTGCGTATGTCTACTTTCCCTTTGCTTTGTCTTTGAATCTTTTCTTTTTCCTTTTCTCTCCACAGAATTCTTTCTCTTACAATTCAACCGTTATTTCACAACCAAAACACAGAGAGAGAGAGAGAGAGAGTTATTAGGGTCTTGCTTGAATTTGCTTCATGAAACTGTTTTTGAATTTCTTTGTTTTGAACAATACATATAATTTGTACTTATATTTCTCTTCTGTGGTCTGAATCAACCATACTCTCCAAACACATTTTTACATAGTATAAACCCTAGAACTCTCTTTTTGTCTTACAGATTCAAAACAATTCTAGGGTTTGTGTTCAGACCGCATTTCTCAATTACCCATTGGGGTTCTCGGGTTGAATTAGGGTTTGTAGTATTATAATTTACGCTGAACCAACACCCCTCATTTTGTAGAATTCACATCCTATCATCCTGTGTGTGTTATTTTCATTCACAACAATTCTAGGGTTTGTGTTCAGACCACATTTCTCAATTACCCATTAGGGTTCTTCGAGTTTAAATTAGGGTTTGTAGTATTATAAGACAATATGAAAGGTGAGAAAATGGCGAAAAGATCGTCCTTTGGAAGCATTGTAAGAAAGAAGTTTGCCGATATTACCAACTTGCAGCCACAACCCAAATTCGCAATCCAAGACGAAAATCCACCACCGGCCTCTCCGTCAACAAAAGAATACATTGATAAGCTCATCAAGGTATAATCTTTTATTGGTCTTCTCTACATTATATGCATTTTCTACTTATCTATGATGTGATCACTTTGTCTTACTTGGGTTTTCTGTTGTGAACACTTGAACCAGGCAAAAATGAAACTGACGAGGCTTATTGAAGACAGAAAGTATCCTCATATTGTTGAATTTCTATTCTTTTCTTTGTTTTCTTCCTATATGTATTTGTTTGGTTGCCAAGAAAATGTAGGAAAAGAAGAGAAATTGGTAATTTTGAACCTTAGTTTTGTATTATTTGGGATTTTTGGGGGAAAAAAACCTCTCGTCCTCTCTCGACTGAGCCTAATTCAACTATTTGGGTTATTTGAGGGGAGAATTTATTTTTTTTCAGGAAACAATACGAGTAAAAAAATGGTTTTTTCCTCAGTTTTACAGCAACCACACGCAGGGGATTTTGGGATTTTCTTAATTTGGTTGGACAGTAAAATTATAGAACTGAGTGAAGTTGAGTTGCGGAAACTGCGTATCAATTATCAGAAAATGCAGCTGCAAAATTGGAACCTTGCTCAATCTAACAGCCAGATTTTAGCGGTTGGTTTGGGTTGTGTTAATTTCAATTCTGATATATTTTAGAGAACTATCTGATTATCAGTGATAGTGACTGTATTCTGCTATTTTGCAGGAGCTTAATTCAGGTAGAGAGAAGGTAAACTTTTCCAAAACTGCCAACTTACGCCTGAAATGAAATTCATTAGTTTGTGGACCTCCATATTGCATCTGTGCTCTTTGAATAATTTGGTATTGCT
This sequence comes from Liquidambar formosana, assembly GCA_039720395.1. Taxonomy (NCBI): domain Eukaryota; kingdom Viridiplantae; phylum Streptophyta; class Magnoliopsida; order Saxifragales; family Altingiaceae; genus Liquidambar; species Liquidambar formosana. Next base: position 30,896,390 of record CM077827.1, on the reverse strand, counting down.
TATTTCAGCTAAAATCACTTCAGCATGACCTTGTATGCAAGGATGCCTTGCTTAAAGCAAAGAATTTGGAATTGCAGGTTAGCTACTTAGCTCTAATCGTCACTTATATTTAATAGAATGCATTTAATGATATCGCCTGATTGTTGAGTTTGACAAGCTGCAGCAGCTACATAAATTGACGAAACCATAATTAATAAAGTGTTATGTGAGAAGCACTAATATGAGAACTAAATTAGGCCTTCAAATTTACAGTAGTTTTTGTCTAATTCACCAATAAATTCTCCTTAATTTTTCAGGGGAAAGAAAATATGAACTCTCAAAAGACTCACTCTCAGGTATTTTAGATAATTTCTTCATTGATTTTTCTGCTACATCATTAGAACCAGTATCATTTTCGACAGCGTCACTCACATACTGTTTTCTCGGTTTGTTTAAGGATGGAGAGGAGGCAGTAGACGAATCCTTACGTAAAGCTAATGATGATAAAAAACCTCCTAATGCCAACAGAAGGCGCCACTCCACAAGAAGTCAATGTAATCACTAGAACCTAAATGGCTCATTTGATTACATAAGATCTAATTTGTAGTCTCTTTTGTATTATATGGCATTAATGAATTATGTGCAGCTATGGGCCCTTCTACTTCGTTCCAACAAGCTGCTGAAAAGGAGATGGATGAAAACAAAAGGTATTATTATAACAGAATGCATGTTTAAATTGCATCCTTTTATCACATGGACGTGGCAAACCTTTAGTTGAATCATGTCTCCATAGGCTAATATCTTACTTCACCTCCAGATAAAAACTTCTTCGGGTATTCAATTGTCTGATTCGGTGTTTGGTATGATACCCTTGCTATTGCTCATACAGAAATCATGTTAGTTTGTAAAAATAGATCTGAGATGTGTGTCAAGTCCTCTACCTATATATTGGGGATTTTGAATAAACACTTTGTGCAAGTGTCTGACTTCCTGCAACTATGCTGTTATTGTCATTTATTTTTGCTGGGTAATGGTTACATATTAGTGTGTTACACACACAGACCCAAGGAAACTAAAATATTAAAACATTTATGCTTTTAGGCGTCGTTTGAGAAGGCAATCTGCTAGGTTTAAATCCCAACAGCGAGAACCTATTGAAAACTTGTTTGAGATACAAGATGCTAAATTTCCAGTCAGTCAGCCACTTGATAATCCAATGCATGAAGATGGTCCAACTGTACTAGGTTCATCAGTTGGAGAAGAAGAGGAACAAAGATCTGCCTCAAGATTTGAAGCTCGAGAGTCACAAAGATCTTCAATTGGAAGACCATTGCGCAGAGCAGCTGAGAAGGTTCAGTCCTATAAAGAAATTCCGCTGAATATAAAAATGAGGAGGTCAGAGTGAGCAGATTTTAAGTACCTGAAAGCATCAAATTGGTTTTCCAATTCTTTCTGTATCATACTATCATTGTAACTTATGATATTCTTGTTTGTGGTACCTTTTGCCTTCTCTAGGGATTATCCACTGATGAGAAAGTGCTTTGGCTGTGTTTTCTATGGGCTTCCTCATTGTTGTGTGGTGTGTGTGTTGTGTTTCTTTGTGTTCGTTTACCCAAAAAAAAAAAATTATATGGGTGTCTTGAACAGGTCAGACCACTAGTTTGTTTAACATATAAGGTTTTGGAAATTATTTAGCTGTTTACAAAATTCCAATTTTTTTCTTTTAATCCAATTTTTTACTCACATGTCCCCTGGATTGTATTTCTGTATTTCAGTAGGGGAGGCATTGATACTCCTTTCAGAAAGCGTGGGTATGGAGATGACAGAGTAATGTGATCCCCATTTTTCTCTGCCCTTGAGCTAGAAGCAAGCTTACATTGAGTTTGCCACTTTACCATACCTGGCCTATTCAGAAAATCAACATGTGACCGTTTTCCTATGTGGAATCCAGGTTTAGCCAATGCCCCGCCCCGTCTGCACCTGATCTGAAAACTCTATGAACCCCATTTTGTCACATCTTTATCGGGCTTACAAATTGTTTTTCATCATTCATAGATCAATCTGTCTTGTATCATTAACCAACCTTGATTAATTTAAACTCAGCAGGTTGTGTGTTTAGTGCTTACATGCTTACATGTCCTTTTTCTAATAGACTTTTCCTTTTCTTTTCTTTTCTTTTTTCTTTTAAAATTTTTTTTTTTCATTTATTCAAGGGATTACATGTTCTTGAGGTTTCAATTGATTACTTGGTTGGTGGTTGCCGATTATGAAAAATCAACCTTCTGATTATGAGTTCAGTGAAGAAAAGGAAAAATGGATAAAATGAAAACTTGGAAAACTTTGGATAATTTGTATGCATTAATTTAAGCTTATTACTAACTCGACAATTTGGACAAGCTTGGACCTGGGCATAAGGAAGCTTGCTTTTTCTCTTTTTTTTTTTTTGGGGGGGGGGGGGGGGGGGGGGGGGGGGGGGGGGCGGGGGGAATAGATAGGAAACATTATATGCAACTAAATCCACTCTAACCTCTATTAAAAAATAAGACCTCTCCCCTTGAGAGATGTTGTAAGACTAACAGGCATGTCATTGGCAGGAACCTTTTAATCATGGTTAGATACTAGTAAAGCATGACATTTTGGAGTCATGGACTTACTTAACATTATGAAAGCTAATAGAACCGAAAGATGAGGTGAAAACAAAGATCAATAACAATAACAACAACAACAATTTCTAAAATGGAAACCAAACAATCCATATCGAATCTCAAGTCATTTTTATTGGAGGCTTCTTCCTAGTAAAACACTATGCCCTACTTGGGCTGAAAAGGCGGGGGTGGAGAAATCTTTTGTCTATTTGGGCTTGGAATCGTTCTCCCTCCAAGGCCGCAATTTGGGCTGGATAGGCCTGGAGCATAATCCGATCTTAGTAGGATGAGGACGACTATTGTAATCCCTTAATTTTATTTGTACACCTCATTCATTTTAAGTTTTTCAAAATTTTATGAAAAATATAAAAAGTTTACATGAAAACTAGCAGCATCATCAGTTAGAAAACATTATTTTGAACAAATTTGTAGAAGAAACTTTTTCCTAAATATATTGTTAAGGCTCTATTTGGTTTGCGGATTTTATCAAGGAAAAAATAAAATAAAATATAAGGAAATGTACTTTTCTTTATTTGGTTGCAATGGAAAATTGGAAGAAAAATAAGAATTAAAATAATTTTGGCTTGATATGACTTTGTTTTTTCCTTTCATTTTCTTTCCTCATTTTTTTTCCCTTCTTCCCTCTTTTTTTTTTTTTTTTGTTTTTTTTTTTTTTTTTCCTTAGTAGAATCCATGAACCAAATAGAGGGTAAGTAAACTTTTTGACCATTTATAGTTTTCATTTCCGTAAAATGAAATAGATATAGTAAATAGCAAAAAAAATCTACTTTATTAATAAATTTTGAAAAAACTTTCTTCTACTTATTCAAAATGATGTTTTCTGGCAGCCAGTTTTTTGAAAATCTTTCATATTTTTCATAAAACCTTGAAAAGTAAAGAGAAGTGCGGTACGCAAATAAAGTTGATGGGTTACAATAGACTGACAACCCAACCTGAAGTAGTGCCATACTGCCAAACGAGTTCCCAAAAGTTAAGAGTACGACGAGCATGACAATCATACGATCAAGTCAAGTTTGGTCATTACCTTTTTAAGAGTGGTAGAGAAATAGAGTCCGATCAAGACGGTCATTACTTTTGTGAGAATGCAGTTAAATCAAAATCAGTCATCACTTTTTTGAGATTTAAAAGTCGACATTCTCAAAATTAATAATGACCATGATCAAACCGTCATGAAAATCATTTTCTACACACTCATGTTTCACAGATTAATATTTTTTTTTAAAAATCTCCTAAAAGTCAAATTCATGCGGCAATGTAACGTCATTTTTTACACTTCATTTTCAAGCATAATAAATTCCATCATCCATTAATTTCAAGAGTATCATTATTTCTTGTAACTTGTATGAACTTCTTGTAGAAACTCTTGGTGTGCAAAACATTTTCCATGAAGAAATTTAGGTCATGTGACTTAAAACCTTGCCACCTTCGTAGTCAAGGCCCCTAATATTCAAGGTCTCAAAGACCACCGTATTCTCTCTACACATAGCTGGTAGGCACATAGCTTTTGCAAAAAGATAAAGATAAAAATAAAATAAAATAAAGCCATATACAAACCGTGTGGGGCCTTCTAGATATATATTTTTTTATATTTAAAAAATGATGCACCTCATAATCCACTATCTATCTAAGCCCTGCATATCCAGCCCCTGGATAGGGCTTGATCCTTGTGATGAACAAGTCTATTCAGGAATTAGATTTAGTCGGGTCTCGTAAGTTCTTTTAGACATGCTTCCTCCACCAATCCCAATACACGACACAAACATCCCTTTCATCCATATCAAAAATAAAAAAATGAAGTCTCTCCAATGAAAAGATGGGAGTAAAAAGACAATTGAGCCATCATTGTATGAGACTTTGAGACCCAAAACCGCGTGAAATCACCAGCCGTTCATATATGATCATCCTTCTATAAATGAAGAAGATCTAATATGAGGGCACCCTCATGAGTGTATCCTCGAACTCAGACATAGACATAGGATCTTCAAAAAACTTCATATGCAAAACTCAATATAAAAATGAGACGTAATTTGATTATGGTGTGATAATCAAGATTTGTTCGTTTCCTCATCGACAATATCTGATCAAAATCTTTTGTCGATTTCTATTGGTGCATATGAATCCATTTTTAACATTTTTTTTAACCAAATTTTTGTACCAATAAATTGATTTAATGTGATCAATTTGATGATAGGTGAAATAACTAAAAACTGAGAGCCTAGGGCAAGAGGATGAGCGCACCCTAGGGAAGAGAGGCTCTAAGAGCATATTCGATATCTACAAATATATTTAATTGATTATTTTATAAGTAATAAATTCATTATAATATTGATTGGGTCACAACTTTAACTTTTGTCTTTTTTTTTCTAAAACGTCTGCTTGGGATTCCAAAAGAACCAAACATCAACTGATTTTTGAGATGAGAAGTGACGACCCACCTAAAGGGGACAATGTACGAAATGATCCCATTTTCCCTCTCCATGTGATTTTCTCTTCCCACTTTTCCATTTGTCGATGGGTCCCACGCGGATTAAGAAAGTTGGCATCCATGATTTTCTAGGTTCCCCCCGACAGGTATTAACCGTTAAGACCCCACTACGGTGGACTCACAAGTGCTCCACTCTGCATTTCTCACTTGATTCTAGTAAGTCGTGCTGCGTGCATTTTCAAACTAAATTTAGGCATAACTTGAGCTGACCTTGATTCCTAATTTGTCTCAATTCCCATTTCTATGATGTTATGACGTTGGATATATGCGGTAAATTTCAAGTTAATTGGTAAATTTCAAGTTAATTAGATATTAAGAGTTATGTTATTTATAAAGTGTTTGAAATTTAAGTTTTATTTATTAAAAAAAATAAGGAGAAATTAGTTAAAAGCCCAATTCTCGAGTTTAATAAAGTGATAAGTTCTACCAAAACTCTTTTAAAGGCATAAGTTCATTTAAGTCCTCAAATGGTAACGTTGGGCAATTTATTGATTTGTTATGTTCCATGAATGCCAACTTTATCCTTTCGCTTGATATGGTATTTTAGAAAGCTATTGACGTTTAAGATTAAATAAAATTCTCCTTGAGTTTATTCTCTACAATTTTCGAGGCATTCAATCTTTATGCCCATATTTATCTCTATCCACATTTGTTTGGAAAATTAAAATTTAACAAGATTCTTTATATGAATCTCTCCCAAGATTTTTGCGGAAATCATTGGGATTCCCATGTTTATCTCTTTTAAAATCCGACTGGCAAAATGACTTATATGGCTTTCCATTAATATTAACATAATGGTATATCAATCAAATCTAAAAATTTGTACACTAATCTAAATCCCCAAAATAGTTATAATAAGTTTTGCGGTGATTTAGCATCCCTTAAAATAGTTACAACAAAGTCATGCATTCATTAGAACCCCCAAATGAGCCCCAAGTAACCAATTACGAAATTGTATTAAACAGTTACAACTACAAAGAAACTATTACCAATTTAACATGTAACATTTCATAAAATTCATGTAGCTATTTTTGTGCCAGAAAAATTTTCATTCATGTAATTGTTATCAAAACAAAAAACAATCACATGTGATTATAATCAAAACAGAAAACAATTACATGTAATTATAACAATTATATGTAATTGTTACCAAAATAGTTACATCATTTTTCGTTCATGTAACTGGTTTTTAAACCAAAGAATATCTTCATGTAACTGCTCGTAATTTTTGGAGATATTATAACCTAAATTGATTGTCTCCTTAATTTATGCTCACAATTTTTGGAAAATTTTGGACATATTATAACCCAAATTAATTGTTTCTTTGTGAGTACTATGAAAACATTTTTGTCACACGGATATTTGGTGGACTTCATGCCGTATAAGTTTTTCTTTTAGACTTTTGACTATATAAGTCCCATTTTAAGGACTTGTGGCCAAATCCCCCAAAAAATAAAAGTTTACGAATAAAATATTTTCTAATATCTAATTAATTATAAAAATATGAAATCCAATGATTGGGTTGACGACGACGGTGCCATGATAGAATAGTTGAATCTCAACATCTCATAGGTCTAAAGTTTAGATTTTGATTGAGTGGAAGAAGGGCAAGGGAGATCGTCGGTATTAACAAATTGGGTCAGGTCTGTAGTGAGATCCCCTTGTTTTTTAAATCCAATATGCATTCTAGTCGTTGATATTATTTTAACGGTCAGATCTTGTGCACTGATGTAACTTTGTATTAGGTGCACCTTTTAATAAAATGACTCTATGTATTTATATATCTATATGTGTGTGTGTGTTTAGTGAAATGACGCCATACTCGATTTTCATCAAGTATAGTATATATGTGCGTATGTGTGGAGAGCTAATCATGCTCAAGGCATCTCATACTTTTAGGACAAATTACATTGCTTAGAGCCATGCGTAACATTTTTGAGACGTCCCTAGGATATATCACACGGCTCTCAACTATGTGATTATTTATGAGACATCCTAAACCTAATCAATCTCATGTGTGTGTATTTGTGTTTTTTCACCTATCAAAGGGTAAATATCTAAAATATCCCTTATAAAAAGAATTATATCTAAAAGCTCATTAAAATAATTTTATTATTGACAAACCCAAATAAAGTTAAATTATATCCAAAAACTCCAAAAACTAAACTTTCATCTAATTCTGTTTGAGTGATGAATTTTCTTGACTAAAATACTCTTATTACTTTTGTTATTAAAATATAAAAATAATTATTCAAAATTTGTATTTCCATCTTGTTTATCTAGTAAATAGATTATTTGTTATTTATTACAAAAAAGGGAAAAAAAAATGGGAATAAACAAACAATTTTGAAAAGGGTATGTCAGTCCAAAAGTTGTATAAATTAAACAGAATTGGATGAAAGTTAGGGTGTTAGGTTTTTTGGATATACTATAATTTCATTTGAGTTTTTTAGATAGAAAGACTACTTTGTGGGGTTTTTGGATAAAATTCTTTTTTTGAGAGATATTTTAGATAATTACCCTTGCTTTTATTTGAGGCATGTTGAAATAACGAATCAAAATTTGTTTTAAATATACTAAATCAATCACATTCAGACTATTTAATGCGTACATATTGAAACAACGAATCAAAATTTGTTTTAAATCAACCAAATCAATCACATTCAGATTACGTTAATAAGGTTGAAGAACTAACAAATCACAAGAATATGGGCTTTGGGTACATGATAATGAATTCTTTTTGAAGGTTTGAGTGGAGTGGGGTCTAGGGTTTAAATTTGTTTCTAAACATAACTTTGGACATCAAATTAGGATACATAGGCACTATCATAGCAAAGTAGTAAATGACATTAGGGATGAGATTTTTTTTTTCTTTTTGTCAAACTATAGGTATCCCAAGCTATTGGATCCAGACTATTCACCTTGTGATGCGCAAACCATTCGCAAGTCCATGCATCTGGTGGTGAGATTTCAAGTGCAATTCTTATTGTTGACAAAATAATGAAAATAATAAATAATAAATCAACAGTTACAAATTGTTTTTTTTTTTCTTCCCATTTGCTATGAATGGATACAAATAGTTAGTATTCGGATAGAACATGAGGTCGGTGAACCAAGATTAGACAGCCTATTTTTTGGGAACTTGCCTCCCTAATGAACTTCCCTGTATAATTTTGACATAGTGTGGAATTTGCCATCAACAAAGTACTTACTTCCTTGTTCTATAAGCATGTGATAGCGTGTAAAAACCATTTCTTGGGGTCATTTTTTTCAATACCAAACAGAGAAAATGGTACTAATTTTTTTTTTCTTTTTTTATAGAAATAGAAGGAATAATCCTAGTATGTCTTTATAATGTAGGGACATGACCTAATTTAGATGGGTACTAGCACTCTATTGTTATTATTATTATGATTATTTGGGCCAAAAGGTAGTTGGATAAGATACAAAACATAAAGTGGCCCTAGGCCTTCAATTAGATACCCACACATCAAAACCATCATTCACCGGTCAATATGATTAGCTTAACTGTAAGAGTGGATGGGATAAAAGGTAGAAGTAGAATAAGTTATGAATTCGAACTCCTCTAATTGTAAAAATAAAAAATAAAAAATAAAAAAGAACACACCATTCACCAAGGTGAGTTTGGTAACTGCCCTAAAAGAAAAGTGTTACTTCAATTCCTGTCAAAGTCTCCGATGTATTGTTTGTTTTATGACCATCATGGTTTTAGGGTTTCCTTTCATGCCATATACTTTACTGAGGAGTAGAGCCCAATTTTAAGTGGTATTGCACTTTTTCGTTTCTTTACTTTATCTGGTACCACCAAAGATGGTAGATTGGTAGATAAGTAGGTAACCACACTCAAAAGGGGTGGTCTCGTGTTACCCCAAACATGGGCACATGTCTTTATTTTGTCTTATCGCTTTTGAATAATTTATACCTTTGTATCTTTCTTTCTTTTTGTTATTTTTTTATTTTGCCTTACCAAATGAGATGCACCCGCAAGTGTTTACATTCAATAGCAAATAGTAAAGACTCAGAATTTAAAAGCCTTCAACTTAGGAGTCGTGGTTCTTTTCCATTTGTATTATCTTTCAATTTATGAGTCATGGTCCTTTTTGAGCATTTTTTGTAAATTACAAATATTTTAGTTCAGTGAACTAATGATAATTTCAACTTAACCTGCTATAAAATAGATAATATGGGTTCATATCTACTTAATATAAAATAAATAATAATAATAAAGGAAGAAAAGTATGCTTAAGCTTGGAGCTAGCTATCAAGAAGAGTATGCTTCAGCATTTTTTATTGGCACAAAATGGTCTGTTCCCTCAAGCCATCAGGAAGCCTGTTTTCATTCTTTGGTTAATTATTCAGAATCGTTTGCTACTTAGGGCAAGTTACAGACTTGGGGATTTGTTACAAGTTACAGTTGTATTTTTTTGTAAACAAAGCATTGAAGATTGAAACCATTTGTTTTTTGAGTTCACTGCCAAGTTTTGGGAATCCATTTTCTCGTTGCCTGGCATTACCAGGCATCTTCGCTATTGGTTGATGAATACTATTTGGTTGTCTACCATCTCAAAAGGAACTCCTTCGGCACAATTATCAAGAAGTTAACTTGAGCTGTCACTATTTACCATATATGGCATGAATGGAAACTTTAGAATTCTTGAGAATGCTTTTAAGAGTGTTGACTGTTTGGTTTCTTCTATTATAACTGATTTTTTATTAAAGGTCTTCAGGTCTCGTAAATATGTTGATAGTTTTAGAAATAGAGATTTTTCCTTCCAAGTGGGGTATTCCTTTGTAAAACTCCTTTGTGTAACCTTGTTTGTAATCTTTGCTTTGTGGATATATTATTCTCATCTATCCAAAAAAAAAAAAAATTTCTATAACTTTTTAATGCGAAACTATTTTGTGGGAGAGCCTTAAAATTCGGAACTGAAGTGAAAACTCATAATATGCACTTTTTTTCTTTTTATTGTTATTATTAGTACTATTTGGGTGGAATGGACTTGGGCACATAAGAAGCCCTCTTTGTAAGGTTGTCTTGTGTTTTCAGGCTCAGTAAGTGGTCACAATAGAATTGTGCTGTCAATGTTGCCAACCATATTATAGTGTTATGTAGATGTCTGTCTAATCCAGGAGGCACCAAATATATGTGATAGGGTGGGCCTCAAGAGTAAAACTGGACATTTGGGTCCCACCACAGACTAATAATGCAGATGATACTTGTACTGCATATTCTATATATATATATTTTGTGTTAATCATAGTGATTAATTATAGTATAATGGATTGTTATGTTGGTAAAGTGATCTTGAAATGATTTTTACTGTCTCCTCTTTTTTGTACGTAGTGACTTCCTAATGATTTCTACACTCTACACACAGCAGCAAGAGATGGGACTCGTGTAAATTATTTATTGAAAATATTCATAATTAAATACAATAATTATAGAGATTATATTATCCCTTCATTTTACCATTATTATTGTTGTTATAGCATGCCCTAGACAACTTAATTTATAACTCAAGGGTAAGTGCTGCAATGCTTTTTATTTTTTATTATTTTATTTTGGTGGGGGTGGGGGGGATAATTGGATGAACTTGTAATATATGGTGTGCATTTTTAAGGTTTATCTTCTCATTGAAGTGGTTGTTTAAAGTGGATTCATTAAAGTGCATTTTTAAGGGACCAATCATGTTTTTTAAAGTGGATTAATCAACCCACCGCCATTTTAATGGTTCTTATTTAGAAAATCAATTCAAAACCAACCCACCCACCCAACCCCACCCCCCCCAAAAAAAAAAAAAAAAAAAAAAAAAAAGAGAAAGAAAGGAAGAAATTTTATTTCAATCAAATTCCTTGGATGGGCTACAAAATTTTTATAAAAAAAAAAGAAATCAAAAGAAAAATAATGTATATGTCAAATGATCGAATAATTCTAGTCATTTGATTGCAATTAGATACTCTGAACCATGATTGATATTGCGAATTAAATAGTCAATTCATCCAATTAAAGTAGCAAGATCTGTTTAGGCACTTAAAAAAATCATGCCTTAATAGATAAAAACAGTAAACCACTAAGAGTTGGTCTAGCGGCAAAGGGGTGAGCTGTAAACTTAGACATCTCGGGTTCGAAACCAGTCAATCTCTCTTGGCCAATCACCAGTCAGGGTTATTAGCCTGGACGTTAAACAACCTCATGGGACGGTGGCCTTGAGTGGGGAATGGGAATTAGTCGGGCTCTGACAGCTCGGATACCTCATTGCTTGGCAAAAAAAAAAGAAAAAAAAAAAGACGATAAAACAGTAAATACTTCATCTGTTCCATAATAATCACAAGTTAAGACATGCGACGTGGTTATTTTGATGGTCGGAGAGGAATGAATGCAAGACTTTGAATATAAAATATATTTAATAGCTTATTTCTTACAAAAAGTGAACATATAACACAATTGATAAATTCTCAATTTATCAAAGGGTGGCGCATAATATGTGTTGAGCGCATGAAAGAAAATAATGTTAAAATGCTAAGTGAGAGTTTTTGCCAGTGCGAGTGCATGCGAACAATGATAAAGGCCACTAATCTACATGAGAATTACACATTAAAACATGCTTGTGAATAAAGGTCCAAACTAAATATATGATAAGTGAAAATGTCATCCAAGTTGGATGGTAAAGCATGTGGGTTCTGTATTTCATTTGTCTATTTAACATTTGAAAATTTGACACAAGTTTTACATGATGTCATGATGCTATTAAATCAATTTAAAATATAAACTACTATTTTATAATTAAGGAAAATATTTGCATGGATCCTTGCAAAGAAAGAGGCGCTCCTCCTTGCTCTACTCATATTATGCCACATGTTTGTTATAGGTAATTTACGAAGGATGGGTTTATTTCTACACCCTTTTTTTTAAGCCAAATTCACACTCTTCCATGAGAAAAAGTGAGAAAAATGTGTATTAATAAGCTATAAGAGGTGTGGATTGAGCAAAAAAAGATGTGGAAATATACACATCCTTAACAGAAATATGAACACATGGATATAGATATAGTGATACGAGAACATGTCCATATGGACACGCATTCATATTCACGTGAGCACAGAAATATTGACATGTTGACGTGTTCATAATCACATAAACATGATGGTTGCATGTGCATGATCAATTTTCATTAAGTTTTTTGGACACGTGATAAAGGATGAGTGAAGGTAAGAAGAAGCTCTGCCTCCTTTCTTCATCCCTTCAATTTGACAAAAATAAATCATAAAATACTAAAAATTTAATCGAATTAAGCATCAAATTGACGAAAGTGGCAAAATGTTACAATATAATAATTTAGGACTTATTTGTTCAATTTCAAAGTACTTTGTATAATTTTCTCTTTTTTTTTGCCAAACGATAAGAGAACATGCAACACTCACATAGAATTAAAACCAAGACCTTTGTAAACCCCACATCTTTATCGGGATAGAACATACCATTAAACCCAAAAACCATTAGCATTTCAAAGTATAAGTTGAGTTTCATGAAATTGACCCTTTTAGAGAAAGTTTAAAAATAATAAATAATAAGAAATGACAGCACTATTTAAGCTGTGCTTTTAACTTTCTGTGCTTCGTATCAAGAATGTAATTTTTTTAAAAAAAATAAAAAGAAAAAAAAGAAAAACCATGGGAGCCTAAATTCTAAATGAGTAGTCGGACTAGCGGGACCCTAAGAGGTTATCGATTGTACACTTACCAAAACAAATTGTAGGTCAACTTTGTAAGGGCCAACATGTAGCCTCAATCTTGGACATTTCAACCCCATATTCAACCAAGTTTGAATTCCCGAGCCAGGCTGAAGTTCCATCTCTTTTCTCCTCGCACCAATCCCCCTGTGTTGATTACAGCCGAATTTATTTATTTATTTTGGCAATGAAATTTGTAGTTGAGATTTCTTGTATCATGGGTGAACCCAATGGTACCCCCAAAAAAAAAGGAAGAGAGGTAAAAGGCTCTACATGTCCCTAGGATTCTCGTGGCCTACTTCTGTCACTTTTGCACCAATATATCGATTCAAAAACCCTAATTCGACCCAACAATGACCTCAGGGACACGACAAGATAATTAGAAAACCCTAATTTGGACCTACAAGAGCGTCAAGGACACACGGCGAGAGCCATTCCGCGTTCCTCGTCAATATCATGTGCAGGCAACCCTCTCTAGAGGTCTGGGAAGGTATCCGTGCAATTAGTTTGTCCAATGCTTAGATATGCCGTTTCCTATGCCAATGCAAGAGAAAAAACAAAAAAACTTGAAGGCCAAAAATGAGAAAGTTCAAAGATAAAGAAAAAGAATACACCTTCGATGGGACTTAAAGGTGCGGCGCCCAAATTTTCCCGTTTCATTTTGGATTATTGTTTTCAAATTCCTCCCCCTCCTTTTCCCAAAGTGAAAAAAAATCTAACATCATACTTGAATCTTTTTAATCAATGACCAACGGAAGGAAGTCTTTATCATCATGTATTAAACAAATCCACACTCCATCATGCCCTTTAACGGTTTTAACGCACCAAATCCCCACCAATGTTAATAATAATATGTTACCATCATGAATTTTTGCCCCCCACTTCCCTTTACCGAAAGTTAACGGACTAAGAACACTATTAATATCATTTTGAAGAATTACAATATGGTCTGGATGTAGATAAATAATTATAAATCAATACAATTGACTAGTAACTACAAATATATAAATATTAAAGAATAACTAGGAAGTTCCTAGTCAATTATATTTGACTTCCGTAGTTGGGATATTATGTAATTCTCCTATTATTTTTGTCAATGACCAACCAACCAATAAAAAAGTCTATTAGACATTTTTAAAAAAATAAAAATAAAAAACCTACCCTTAATCAGGGGTGGATCCATAAATTTTATTCACTGGTTGTACTTTTTTCTTTTTTTTTTTGGCTAAGAGTTAGATAAGAGAGAAAGTAGGATCATATATTGGTATGATTGAATAGAAGTGATGAAAATATATAAAATAATCGATTTTTACTAACACGGAACCTGCTTATAACTACTCCTGACACCTTCATCCCCGTCTATCTTATGTGGGAAAAAGGGGAAAGTTAGAGAACTATACATTAACATAATTGAATAGAGGTGATAAAGTGAACATAAAATTGATAAGTACGTCATACTCTAAAAACGTAGGTGAATTTTAGAAATACAGAACTTTACTTATATGCCATCCTTAACACCTTTTACCCGATGTGGGATAAAGTCCATCTTAATGGTTACACATAAGAATTTATTCACAAATTAAACTTTAACTTTATAAAATCGATAAAAGTAGTGTACACTAATAAATTTAATCAAAATTAGCTATTTTTTCTCAATGGGAGACTGAAGCACTCTAGTAAATGTAAATAAAATTATTTATTCAAAATTTTAAAAATAAAAATGTAAAAAAATTTGAGTGGTTCGCCCCTGCCCTTAATCATATGATTTAATGGGTTTTAACCCACCGAATTCCCCATCATGGAAACATTTTTGGGATGGTGCAATTGCATATTTAACATCAATAGTGTTGGTGAGTGGACGACTTCGCGCCGGGCACGCGTATGACTGGTTTGAGAGAGAGAGAGAGAGAGAACTAAGGTGTAGGTGAACCAATTGCCAAAAAACGGATGGGGGGGTCTTGAATTTGTCAAATGGAAGCCTTCTTCTTTCCTTGGAGGAGGACTTTTGTTGTTCAAAAGGAGAGAGAGAGGGGGGGGGGGGGGGGGGGGTCCATCACGTTCTTTTAGCCAAATATTGGTAGAAAAGTTTGGTTTACTAGCTCCATTTTGTGACTAATGAAAGTACTGCTTATTGACTCTGTATATGAACATGAGAGAGACATGGATCATGCATGAGAGGGACATATATGAGACATAGATAGAGAGGAGGCAAGTTATGCATATGGAAATGGGTAAATATAAAGGAGACATTAGAAAAGTGTTGTGAAGAAATGATCCCATTAGAGTCTGTCTATGATGAAGCGCACATGCGGACATTAGTCAAAGATAAGTGTTGTGAACAAAATGATCCCTATCACAAATTCATAAAGTCAACAAGAAACGCTGATGGAATGTTTCTTACATTAGGGAAGACTTCTACAACTTTTAATTTTTTTTTTAAAAAAAAATTTAAAATTTAAATTTACGTCATTTCATAGTATTCATAAGTAATCATAAGTTAAGCAGCAAATCCAAACCCTATTATTATTTTTATTATTTATTTTGGTATGATTTGAGGGATTTGAACTCCTAACCTATCCTATTTTTATAGGATACCTTTATCCCAACCTCTCTTACCACTAGGTTAGTACCACTCTATTATTATTAAGAGATGAAAAATGATTATTTTGCTACATTAATAGTCTTCATATTTGAAAAAGGAAACAAAAAATTCTATATATAACATTTCAAGAAATTACTTTTGTTTTTGTTTCCTTCCCACCCCAAAAAAATAAAAAAATAAAAAAATAAAAACAAATACATTGGCTAAATCATCTTACCCAAATGATGTGATAACTGGATTATCCAATAAAAATTTTCATTAAAAAGACAACTATTTAATGTAATGATCATTATATTAGTTGGACAAACAAATTTGAATAATTTAGTATTTTCACTTACCATTATTATAGTTTGGGTCACAATCCATCTTTTCGGTTTTGACAAAAACTCCAACCAATTAATGAATGTATTTCTCTTCTCAAAAGTCATGAATGGCAAAATCATAAAAAAGAATGATTTCCTTTCCACCAATTGGCATTGTCGAACATGTTTCTTGCTCCCTCTGTCCATCTCATATATAAGATATTATTTCATTTGCGAATGAAATAATATCTTATATATGAGATGGATAAATACCAATAAGTAACTCCACACGTTATCGCAAATGAAATAATATCTAATATATAAGATGGATAAATACCAATAAGTAACTCCACACATTATAATAATTATTCTTAATCTTCAAGCGAAAGGTTCTAAGTTTGATTTTTTCGTGTGGATAAGAAAAAAACTTTACTCATATTAAAAAAAAAATCAGGTCAAAATCCAAAAATACCGTCAACAAAAACAAAGGAAAAAACAAAACAAATACGCAAAGTAGAAATCTCATGGAGAAGTAAATTTTTTTAAGGAAAGAAAACAAAAAATTCTCCCAGAACTTCCGAATAAAACTAAAATAAGCAAGTAGATTATTCAAGAAAGAGCAAATTCTCTCGAACTTCCAAGTGAAAAAGCAAAAGAATCCCCACCTAATTTTAATCTTAAATTATTTATTAAATAAGACTTTATACATAAATACAATTTAGTATTCCAAACACCGGTCTTCAAGGTTCGTTTTTCACTGGCAGCAAAAGTAGAAAGTCATCAGATTATGCCACGTCAATACCTTTTTTGGTTTTGGCCAGAGAAAAGCTTGGAGGCATGGTCAATTAATGGATGCTCCCATTTTTTGTTTTTTGTTTTTACAAGGAAAAATCAAACAGATGGCACGTAATTACTTGTAAAAATGAAATACCCTAATTTGGATTTACAGGGACAGCAGCCCACGTGCCAGAAAATCCATGTGGGTAAATAAATATTGAGGTATGAGAGTCTCTCTCAAGAGTCTAGGGTTGAATTTTTTTACCTTTTACAGCCTCCTAGAATGATGGAAAAATCCCAACCATTCTAACCTAAGTCTGTTTTTTCAAATCTTTTGCTTTCTCCTTCTTGACTAACATAGAGAAAATTGAGGTCATGAATCTTCTCCAAACTCATTTTTTCTCATCAAAATCTTTTTTCGTTTTCAGAGCAATGCTTTACATCTTGACTTATAGAGACTCCAGTCTCAATTAATATATAAATCAAGTGGTTGTAAATCAACTCAATTTGTCGTAATCATATAATTATCCAAATAAATTATTAAGTTGCACGAAATCGTGATTTACAGGTCAGTTTCAATTAAACTTATTAATTTCAAAACTAAACAAATGACTTCTAGATGTATTAAATTATTACACTTTGCTCCTTTATCTATCAACTTTTAGTTGCATGATTTGGTGCTATTAACCATATCTAGAGCTTAAATTTCCACTTTATAATTGGTTTAGAGATTACAACAAATCATGTGAGCATCAGAAATAGATGAAAGGGGGCAAAATAACTGAGTGTGGAAAATTATTGTGAAACTAACCTATAGTTTAGGAAGGTTTCCTATAATTTACTCTAAATTGATTCTTAAAACAATCTAAACAGTTTTACACACTTTTTTATTATTTAATAATAATCGATGGAAGCTACCGTTACCTTAAACCTCCCTATTATCAACATATGGGTATCAATGCTTTTCTATAAGTATGAACCCGAGATCTTTCACTCAACAAGTGATCGAGAAAAATGCTACTAAGCTATCATTCCATTTGCAAAAGTGGAGACAGAAATTTAAAGTGGCCGACTAAAAAAATTCCAGCAGTAATTTTTTCTTTTTCCTTTTCACCTTAAGGTCTTACTATATAATTACTATTAAAAGTATTTAAGATATATATGTTTATAAAGCAAAGGTACTTATAATCCATTAAGCAGATACACAAAAAAATATATGAACTAACTTTGGTAAAGATATAACCAATTCCATTGTGGATAAATAACTGAGCATCTTCATCATATATCAATATATAGTATATACCAATAACAATGTAAAATTAGCCCAAAATCATAACCTTATTTTACATCTTTTAATGGACATAATAATATAAATTCTTGAATACAGTCTTTAAGTCATAAAGACAACTTAAATCATAAACACTAATTTTTTCATAGGGAAAAAAAAAAAACCCCTAATTTTTTCAAATAAAGAAACTAAGTTACAAAAATAAGGTACGATTTTAAGAATAATTAGACATATAATTTTTCCTTTCATTTCCCCCTTTTTTTTTTTTGTTTATATTGAGAATCAAACTATGACTAAAACCCTAAAGAGGTAGCAAATGGTACTTTACTACTTTAGGTGGCATTTTGCTACATTCTTTAAAAATAGGAACTCCAAAAGAGGTAGCAACCATTAATATTTTTATATTATTTTGACTTTTAAAATTTTCAATTTTTTAGCATGAATAAGATACAACTAGTTCTTGGTAAACCTTTCAATTTTTTTATTGCCAAACAAAGATGTGTTATCTTCTTTCTCTTACTATAGATTTGAAAAAAGAGAAAGTATTAACAAAATTTGAAGCGTACTTTACTACCCTTGTTGGAACTCCTAAAAGAGGAAAGAAGGTAGCCTTTGAAGTTGCTACCTCTGTGGGAGATGTTGTAATGAAATTCGAAAAAATTATGGAGAGAGAGGGATTGAAGAATAGAGAAAATATTACATATGTACATTAGCATAGGAACTGGGAATTGGGGATGGAAACTCTTGGATAAGAGAAAAGGATGGTTGTGGATTTGTAAAGAAACAAAAGGTCAAATGAAAAGAAAAAGATGGGTTGTGGCTGTTTTTACCGAAATGCCCCCATGTAAAGTTTTCTTACTAAATAAATTGGGATTTTTTTTTTGTTGTAAAACCATGATATGATCTGATACATGGAGAACCAATAATATTTATAAAAATAAAAATGATGGTCCCTGGTCTTAACTAAGCTCCCCATTAGTATAAATAGTTTTACACTCTGTTCACAGAATTCAAAGGAAATTGTTTAAAGTTTAAAAGTTAATGGGCTATTTGAGAATTTTGAAATTATATCATGTTGGGTCCAAACCCGTAACACTAGCTGTTTTTTTATTTACTAGATGTAGTCCACTGCATTGCACGTGAATATTTTTAAATAATATTAGTTATATAAAATAATAAATACATAAGGATTTTATATTTTTTAATAAAAGATAAAGTTTAAAATTCAAAAGTACATTTTTTATTTTTTATAATCAAAATTATCAACGAAAGATTAAAAACTCTTTAGATATACATTCAAAATTTTTTTCTTCATAATACGGAATATTTGAAGAGTTTATATCTATACATATTATCATGCAACTTGATAGTTTCTCTAAGAAAAAGATTTTAAGTAAAAATCTAACTTTAATTTGTTAAAAGTTTGAGTTAAAATTTAACTTTCATTTGTTACCAAATAATAAAAATATTTACTATATATTTCAATTAAAGGAATGGTAGATATGTATTTTTTTAAAAAAAAAATAAGGGTATATTAGTTGTTCAAAAGTTTTTCTTAAATTCAACCTTTTATAGATAGTATAGATTATTATTTAAATGAATGTGTAGTTTTGATTTAAATAAGCTATTGATGAATAATTTTTGTTACAAAATTATTGAACGGTCTCAAATCATTTTTCACATGCTGATATTCTGGTTTTTGATTGGGAACCACCAACCTTACAAATTGAATTATATGAAAAATCAGATAATTCCAAAATATTTATATTAAAAAAAAAACCCCATAACTGCTGCAGTCTGCAGAACATAGGAAAGTAATTTTTGCTCCCGCTTTTGTCGCTGATTTCTAATTCCTCCGCTAGCTCGCGCATATAAAGCCAGAGGCAATATAGACCATAAAAGAGTACTGTTTGAGAAGGATAGACTATAGAGAAAGAGAGAGACAGAGCATAGGGTTTAGGCTTGGCCCTCGTAGGCTTTTTCTTCCCCTTTGGCCTTTTGTGCTTTTGTCTAAGTCCCCGGTAAGAAAAGCAACAGAGTTAACTAAAGAAAACAGTAGTTACCAACTGGGAGTAGTTGTTCTTATAAGTGGTACAAGAACCACTCTAAAACCCATACCTCCCTCTCCCTCCCTCTCTCTCTCCCTCTCTCTCTAACCAAGAAAGATCTGAGTTCAGACCATTAACAGGAGCATGGACACCCAACGCAGTCCTCTTCTTGGCTTGGCCTACTACTGCCAAGGAAAGGTAATGCATTTTTCTTCTTTGGAGTAGTGTCCACTGTAACCACAAAGACTAAAGGGGATTTGTTAATCTTCTGCTTGTCTATATATATAATTGGGTCCCTTTTGTTTTCAATTTGAGGGGTAATTTTCATGGGTATTAATTGTGTATTTTGATCATACAGACCATGGAAGAGCTGAGGTATTCTCTTTACTACACAACTGTGGAGCTAGAAAGCACAAGGCTACAAGCTCAAGAGGAGCTAAGAAAGAGAGATGAACAAGTGACCCATCTCAAAGATCTGCTTAATAAAGTTATCAGAGAAAGAGATGAAGCACAATTAAAATGCCAGAGTCTCATGGTTGAGAATATCATACTCCAACAACAGCAGCAGCAGCAGCAGCAAACAGGTCCTCTGTCTGGTTCCACCATTGAAGATGAACCCAGAAGAGGCATCGACTCCAACAATGGCTTTTCATCCTCGGATTGTGAAGAAAGCATCGTGTCATCTCCGGTTATCGATCCAATTCCACCACCCCAATTGCCGCCGCCGCCGCCACCACCAGCACCACAACCATCATCAGGAGCAGAAGCAACAATACAATTAGTACCTGAGAAGCCATTGCCGGAAAAAGGGAAGCTTCTACAAGCAGTGATGAAAGCTGGGCCACTTCTTCAGACCCTCCTCTTGGCAGGACCTCTTCCTCAGTGGAGACACCCACCACCACCACTTGAGTCCTTCAAAATCCCACCGGTGACCATCCCATCCCCACCACCACCACCACCACCACTCCTCCACCAAGACTCTTTCATCAACATTAGTACTTGCAACAACAACGGCAGCAGCAACCACTGTGGTAAAGTTAATAGGAAAAGGGGTCTGCACGACGGCTCTGATTCTTCCACAGAGACCAAGTACCAGCTTGTTCTCCATTGACCACTTTAGTGTAATCCATATATATAATTTTACTATAATTTATATATCTATCATTTGAAACTATTTAAAGGCTAGGAGGATGATTTTGGAAGATGGGTTTGTGACTGATCTAGCATGTGTACAGGGATGAGAGGTTTGTTCTAGAAGGAAAAGGAAAAAAGAAAAAAAAAAAAAAAGTCCCAAGTTAACTCCGTAGAGAGAAGAGGGAAAGATAGCTTGTTGTAGCTTTATTTGCCACTGTTTTGGATGAAGGTTTTGTGACCTTTTTTTACTTCACATTTTGAGTTTTTTCCCAAAAACTATTGTAGGATGTAAAATGTAATTTTGAAATTAGTCAAGTGTAGTTGTGTGAGTGTGGATGTGTATGTGTGTTTGTACTTGAGAGAGAGAGAGAGAGAGAGAGAGAGGTGTGAGAAATCACATCAGACATTAAGATGATGGTTGTGGAGTTGTTGAGAAGGGAAGATGGGTATGGCCAACAACCAGAAGGTTTCAGAGGCCTACTGGTTGGGTTAAAGTGGATCCCACAAATCGGAATCAGGATCTGCTACTAGTGTGATGTATGATTATTTTATCAAGTCTTCCCATTCTAATGTATCTCAAATGATTTCCCTCTTCGTTTCTTTTATTTTTTTTGGTTTCCTTCTTCAAATTTAATACTAAACCTTTTTTCATATCTGCCACCACTCAAAACACCAGTTCTAATTTTATATATTTTAGCTTGTAACTTTCTTCTCAAAAAAGTTAAGCAAATAAAGACAGGGTCTCCCAAGTTTCCAATCACATTGCACCACTGGATTCACTAAAAAACGAAAAGCAGATCACTTACAATACCCTGTCAATGCAAATCAAGAGGCAAAGGATCACATCTGATTTCACACCCCTTGGCACATAGCAAACCTCACCCCAGCTAATTTGGCCTTGCTGCATAATTCTCCAATTTTTGTCTTCTGGTTGGGCTACTGAGGAAAATATCTTTACGTCCTTAGAGGTCGGAGGGTTAGAAAGTAAGGTGAAGATGGGATGGAACAGAGGACGCTGAGAATTACCACCCATTTCATGAGGGTGGCATCTTCAAACACTTTTGTTCTATATGTGAGGGTTGAACTTTTGTCAATTCACAGGTCTTCATGAAATAAAATAATTTTTGTTTTGGGCCCTCCCTATAAAAAAGAATTCCAGTGTTCCTTAGTAGTGCAGCTGTGCAGGCATTGGTCTCATTGCAAATGACTGAACCATTTAACTCCAATTTCTTCCTCATTTTATCCACTATTGATACATTTTCACCCGTCCATTCCAAAATGGAAGAAGCCATGGTCCATGGACATGACCTCATTATAATCTCCAGAGGGAAACCATATTCTGTTGCTTCCATTTCTTTTCATGTGCAGCCATCTAATGGGCTGCTTTCAATTGTCACAACAACCAAATAACTCAATCACTTAATGTGAAATAAAAGGGGGCGCAAAATGCGCGTAAGAAAAAAACAAAACAAAACAAAACCAAACCAAACACGCAACAGTTCGACCCATTTCACGCGTAATCTATATTCTATGAATGACTTGGCAAAATCCAACAAAGAACCAAAAGGGAATCCAAAATGATCTAAAACCGTTTCACATGTTCATGCAATTCACAAGTGACTTAGATCCCACAAGACCCGGTTGGATTGTTAGGCGCCAAAAATCAGAAAATCTAGGGCTGGGTGATGTGGTCCACACGGCAACCAGGCTTGTATGGAAATTAAAAGAGCCACATTACATTCCCTTGACCAAAGTCACTGGTACATAAGATTAGACAGAGACCTTCCAAACCCGAAGCCACCGGAATCGTCTCTTCACATGGGAAACGTCGCAGTCGATCGTCCTTGGCAATCACCAATGACTTCATTGACATGACTAAACCTTACTGGGCACCTTAAGCTTCCACAATGCACTCAATAGCACATGCCCTAGTGGGAAACAACGTGTCACATATGACATATGGTGCAGTAAACGTAGGATTAATGACATATGGGCAAAAAAATAGAAATGGAAGGTTATTAAACGTTTGGCGTCAAATGCATTTCTCAAATTTCAATCCTTTATTTTTTCCCTTTGCCATGTGTCATCGATCCTATGTCTACTGCACCATACAGTAACTTCACCAAATCCAACCACAACTAGGCTAAGAGATCAAAGGATGAACCCAAACACAACTAGGCTGATATAATTTTGCCCTTTACTATATTTCATTCAAGGAATTTTCGGCCATAGTCCTGTACTTGACACTTTATTTTTTATATTAGAACCACATATCAAATCATTAACCTGATAATCCCTTTTGATCCCAAATAGACAAAATTGCCCTCGAGTTAACTATCAACCCTTCTCATCCATCGTCTGCAGTGCAACAAACCCATGGCAAACCGTCCAGCCCTAACCTTCCCAAACCAATCCACCATCTACATATCACCAAACCTAAATTGTCATCCTCACCATCGCACCTTCTTCATATTCTCCAGCAAAACTCACCGTCGATCTCCCTTCTTTGATGAAGTTCACCATAACCCCACCCCATCATCATCAAATTGACCACCATCATCGACTAAATCTAAGAAAATGAGATGGGCACTAGATTTGGAAGAAAGAAAGGGGTAGGCACTAGATCTACCCAAAAAAAAAATAGAGATGTGCTTCCACCGTTGCTGACCAGTGAGTTGCAAAATTAGTATATAAAATAGGGTAAATATCTAAAATATCCCTAAAAAAAGGAAATCTATTTTAAAAGACCCATAAGATAATTTTTCTATCTAAAAAACCCAAATAAAGTTATTATCCAAAAAACCCAACACCCTAACTTTTATCCAACTTGGTTTAAATTAAATAATTTTTAGACCAACATATCCTTTTTATAATTGTTTATTTGTTCGTTTTCTTCTCTTTTTTTCAATTTTTTTTTTTTTTGGGTGATAAAAGACAAATAATCCATAATTAGATAAACAAGATGGTAATTTGAATAATTATTTTTATATTTTAATAAAAAAATATAATAAGGGTATTTTAATAAAAAAAATTCATCACTCAAACGGAGTTAGATGTAAATTAAGTTTTGAAGTTTTTGGAAATAGTTTAACCCTATTTAGGTTTTTCTGATAGGAAATTTATTTTATGAGGTTTTTGGATATAATTCTTTTTATGAGGGATATTTTGAATATTTACCCTATAAAATAACAACAATTTACTATTTTATGCTTTAAAAATATATATATAGAAAACGGTAACAGTGTATTATTTTGTGCTTTGAAAATTTTATATAGAAAATATTAACAATTCACTATTTTTTGCTTTGAAAAATTAGACTAAAAATAGTAACAATTTACCCCAATAATCTACCATCTACATAGCATCAAACCCCAAATCATCATCCTCCTCGTCAAACCAGAGTCACTCCCACTCCATCGCACCTCGCAAAGCCACCCCCATACACAACCGTAAACCTTTCTCCTTCGAGACACACCTCTCCACCGGTCAATAGATCTACCTTCTCCATATTCTTCTGCGAAACTTTTCGTCGATCCCCTTCTCAAACGAAGCTCACCATAACCCTATCCCATCGTGGTCAAAAACCACCATCATCGACTAGATCTGACAAAAAGAGGTGGACACTAGATCTAGAGCCAAAAATAAAATAAAAATGGGGATAGGCAGTCATTGTCGTCAAAGAAGGTCATCGACGTCAGAGAAGATGCTATCTGTGGTGGTCGTTGTCGGAGAAGGTCATCGGCGTTTGAGAAGTCGTCACTGGTTGGTGGCCTAATTGAAAATTTCATGGAGAATGAATCTATATTTGACGATCACGTTAAAAGCTATTAAGGGTATGATTGGGATTTTTAAAAAACTATTTTCTCACAGCTAATTAGAATACAAAACCATAGGGCTAAGGAGTAAAAAAATCTTTTAATGGAGTTATTGTTAAAACCACTCTTATAAAAGGAGTAATTGCTACTTTCCCCTTCACACAAAGACGCTAAACATTACTTCTTTTCACCTTACAGAGTTGCATTGGCAATTAGAAATATAATTTGACAGCAAGTAGAGGTCAGAAGGTAAAATCAGCAACAAGATAGCATTTGATCGAGAAATGTTAATAAGCAATTGATAAAACATAAATGCCGAAGGAGTATCAGTAAGCATAGACACAATTGTATCACTTTACATAAAGCTTCAACCGAGAGAAGCATATCGTAAGTTTGATCCAGGAAGTGTCCCTGATTGGCTTCCCACCCTAAAACCAGGCATCATAGCTTGTGATCATGGGGCAGTGCTTGGCAGACCACAATCATCATCTTTATCTATCTTCATCTTCATCTTCATCTTCATCTTCATCCTCATCTTTATCTTTATCTTTATCTTGATTATTGCGGTGATTGTGTTTTTGAGCATTATACATATCAGCAACCTGAAAAATTGGTGTTGGGGGAACGAAAAAGTATTTGAGTTAAAACCAATAATCAATCTAGGATTATGTTTCGTTATTTTTATCTTGTTCTATTTCCTTTTAAGAACAAAAATGCATGGGTCAGAGAACTATAAACGTTCTTCACCTGCTCAGACGACGTTGCTTGCTCTGGAATCTTATCTTCTCGGATTCGAACCAGCCGTGGAAATCTGAGAGAAATTCCCTTCTCACAACAAACACATGAATTTAGTTTTTTTTTTTTTTTTTTGTAGTTTACAGTATGTGTTCGAAAAATACAGAACCCAAATAAAATACATCGAGAAAAATGATAAAACTGTCTTCAAATATCAATGAAAATGCATTCGACCTTATCTTGATCCACTACACCAATTGCAGCACGATGGACAGGGCTAATGGTCAAGTCTGCAGCCTTCACCTCCCAAACCTGTAAGAAAATAACAGCAGGTGCATGAATGAAAAAGGGAGTAAACATTCTTGCAACTGAATATGGTGAAGAAAACATAAAAAACTCAAAAATTCAGATTTGAAACTACAAAAGCAATCTTGATCAATAGGCGAACACCAATGCTCCTAAAAGGGAAAATGACAAAATAAAACTTCTGAAAAGAACCAAATTTTTCAATGACGGTGTCAATAAATAAGGCTTACTCTTCCCCAACTTTGCTCAATAAATAAGTTCTCTTTCCCAACATTTCCCAGTATCAAAAGGATCTAAGGGTAAAAATTGAAGTAGCTGAATTGCTCAATAAATAAGCTTGAATTGCTCAATAACTAAGACTTACTCTTTCCCAACATTTCCCAGTATCAAAAGGATCTAAGGCCATGTTTGTTTGGTTGGAATGGAATCTGATTTCATGCTTGAAATAGTCTGGAATGAAATGAGATTGAAATAAACATTGTGGAATGACTATCATTATAATTCACTACTATCGTTTGATTCCATTTCCATTTAATTACCTCATCCAAACATGTTGTTTGGAATGAATTGGAATGGGATTCCATTCCATTCCAACCAAACAAACAAGGCATAAGGGTATGCATATGGGTGTGTGAAAGCATGTGTACATATCTTCAAAAAGCATCAATCTGGTAATGAAAAATCCTTAATTCACCACATTCCTTGAAGCTAAAAGGGCATAAAAAGAATAGGGGGAAAGGTCACACATACTAAGAAGTAGAAACAAATTGAATCACTATAAATTCTCAAGCAGTGTGCTATGTACAGAGAGCATAAAAATTACACTTGAGCACTAGCATTTGAATTCTCCATGTACATGGAGAATTTTAGAATTCCCATTAAAATTACACTTAAGCACTAGCATTTAAATTCTCCATGTACATGGAGAATTTTAGAATTCCCATCATAAAGATTATGGTAATTGATGTTCATATATAAAATCAATGAAAAACTGAACTCCCTGAACAAAAATTAAAAAATAAAATGTAAAAATGTGCAGATGTAGAGCAGCTAAACTATGAATTTGTGAAGAAGAAATGCACAAAAATGCAAGGGAGTGAAAAAAATATTTTCAGAAGGGGACGAAAATATGCTAATTGTTACCTCAGCGGGTTCAAACCATACGTCTGGATTAATTGTATCACCATATCTATAGTATGGCTGGAAAAACAAAAGTTTTATAATCATTAAGTTGAATCATATGAAGACCCGACATACGCACAACTCTTCAGTGGTTCCAACAGAAAAATTGACAGAAAAGAAATATGACCTTTGGTTTGGGAATCACTTTAGAACGAAGACTGGAAGAACGCTCTTCAAGCACTACTTCAGAAAATCCAGTGCCTAGAATAGAAAAATATCCAGGCACCATGATGATCAAGGAAATCAGCATGTAAATGATTGAAGAACCTCTGAATAGTTGCAATAAAACATAAACTGCTCACCTATTTTACAAATGCTTTGAAATTCTTCATTAATACTGTCATAGCAAGCCAGAAGAAACGCACCATAGACACCTATGGAGAAACACTATAGCACCATCAACAAAATTTATCCTAGAATTTGAGAATAAAGATCCTTAAATGTATATTGATAGCTTGGCTGACATATATTAACTGGGGAGAACTAAGGCAAGGCTCCCATTGCACCCCTACAGAAAAAATTCAAGGCAGTGTTTTCTTGGCTACATATGCATAAATATATCGACTGCATGTGAAGGTATTCATGCTTTTTAATCGTAGTTACCTGTACGTTTCCCACGGCCATGGAAAGCGGCAATAGGTACTAAATCTAGAGAGTCTCCTATACTGCAGGGCACAGCCAGTAATATAAGTGGTAGCTCATGAAGCTTAATCAAAACTTAAATGAAAAGGCAATACTTTTACCCTTACCTCTCCATGTAATCTTTCTTCAATTTTAGCCAATTGTTTGACCGTTTTGAAGGCTCGTATGTAGCGTCTCCATTCAGTGTTTTGATAATCAAACCCTCAGAACTGAAAACTAAAATGAATTAATGATGTAAAACACAATGAAAGTATGATGAAGAAAGTTAAAAAGCATACAGTAAGTATATGTGGGCTTCCTCATTTGTGTGTTGTGTGTGTGTGTTTCCTATGTGTGTTTAGCCAAAAAAAAAAAAAGAAGTCAGTAATCTTATTCACATACCAAGCAGCTTGCAAGATTATTTTGAGCACACCATATATATATTAAAAAGCTTTAGTTGCAAGAAAATGAAAACAAAGATTACCGAAGTCATCCTTGAACCAGTAAGAATCAATTTTCTTTTCCAATAATCATTTTTTTTTTTCCTTGTCCTTTCTCACGAACCAGGATAGAGAACAAAAAGAAATTGAGTGAGCCCCCCCAACCCACTCTCTTTCCAATGAAAATATGAAATACAGGTCAGACACTCTAACCCATTAAACCTATTAAATCAATTGAGCTGTAACAATAGGCCTTAGGTAGCCTTGGTTGTATTTCGTTGGACTACTGGTCTGATTGCCTTTCCTTTGTTCTCATAAAATTCTTCCCCTTTCCTATACCCAAAAAACAAAAATGAAAAAGCTATGCTTTGGCACACCTAGTTATTTAATCTGAGAATAGGAATCCTCAAGGATCCTAGCATTTCTTTCCTTCAGATACACAAGAAAGCAACTCTAGGCAGTAGTCTCTCGGCTTCGCTCATGCCCCCAAAGACACTGTTATGCCTCTAAAAAGAACTAGAATTAAAGAGGTGAACCAAATTGGATAAGCAAGTGTTCAACTAACCCATTGGCCTTGCAAAAGCAACATCTGTAAGTAAGCTTGACTCCCATACCTAATTAATCAACAGTCAAAATTTTGACTCCCATACCTAGTTAATCAACAGTCAAAACATTGACCAATATGTTGTCCACACCAAGAAGGCTGCCTTGCTTTGCGAGACCCAAATCCATTTCTTTGGAAAGTGACATACACCAGTGCAAATATAGGGAGAGCTTTGAAGAATGATGGTTCGAAAGTAAACACCACATCAAAGACGACATTGACTCCTTTCCATTTGCCCAAACATTTGCCTAATTGAAACTGGAGGAGTAACATGATAGTCGATCTTACTCCTTTATTTTCACCTGAATGTTTCTTTATCAGATCTTCTATGAAGGATGCTACCTGCTCTAATTCTTAATCATCAAATCCTCTTCAAAATAGATCTTCATACAGGGATGAATCATTAAAAATTTCCTGAACCATGACCAAAATTTTCTTTTTTTCCCTTTACATGTATTGCTTTTCTCACATTCAATTGCATTCTTGAATCTTATCCAAATATTTGCCAATAACCACAAGAATCACGGTTCGAAGTCTCGGTGGTATCGTCCGAGATCTCACCGGGTCAACTCAAAATCGTACATGCCCGAGACGAGATTTCCCGTCAGTACAAATAAATTGGGTGAATTCCTTCTCTTGGTCGAGAAGCTCGATATCTCGGACGAGACGGGACGTGTTGCACGAGATCTCGATGTTTCGTCGCGTCTCAGATGATATTTTGTCAATCTCGAACAAGACTTGTAGCCATTTCAACCAATTTGTACTTACCTGGACAGCATCGTCTTCCTCTCTCTCATTCCAAACAGTTGTCGCCATTGTTGTATGGTTCAATGAAACCAGATCTGACTCCCTTGAGTGTCAAATGGCTCAACTGGGTTGCTCGATTGGGTCGACTGAGTTGCTCGAACTCATGGCCGCTGTTGATGTGCATTGTCACCATCTTCTTCTCTCATCCCTCGGTATCCTGCTTTTGTGTTGGTTGGCTATATATATATTGTAGACAGAGAGGGCTAATTGGCTAAGATGTCTTCTTTTTTCTTTTTTGCTAAGTGTCTCGATCCTCTTGCCTTCTCTCTAATCTGATCTGATAAGTGATAAGGATAAGCTAGTTTGACTCTTTGACTAAGTACAAATGATAACATATACACACGTAAATTACAACTTAGTCCATTTATTATATTATTTCTAAAAAATCAATCATTTTAATATAATTTTTTTTTTTTTAAAATGAAAACTAACACAACAGTTTTTTTTTTTAAATTATTAACATTAACAAATACGTACTTTTAAAAAGTAATAATTTGTATTATATAATTTATTTATATAAATTGTATTAAATTTTCAGTTGCTTTTTTTCAATATAATACTCCCTCTGTTCCTATTTAAGTGACCTACTTTTCTTTTTGGGATGTTCCAAAATAATTGTCACATTAAAAAAGTCAGTTATTTTTCTTATTTGATTTCCTAAAACACCCTTGAAAGAGTATTCTCTTTTTACAATGTTTTGTACATTTTAGGGTAAAAATTGGAAAGTTGAAATATATGTGTTGATGTGAAAGTATTTAATAGGGTCTCCTAAAAAAAACGTGTTTTTTCAAAAGGGACGGTCAATTAGGAACAGAAGGAGTAATAAATAATAGCATGGTATTTTTATTTTTTTTTTTAAAAATGCGTATTTTTATCCTTACCAATGCGCTAGCGCCTATTTTGATATTCTTAACCATATTATATGCTCTAAATTATTTGTTTCACTTATTTAATGGTTCTAATGTGATTATACTATTTTTTCTGGTTTTTCTATGAATTTTTTAGAATTTTTTCAACATTCTTTCATGCAAAAAGTTGTGTCTCGCCTGAAAAGCAACGAGATGGACGAGACCGAGATGACCGAGACCGAAACGCAATGATGACCGAGACCGAGACTTTAAACCATGGCAAGAATAACCCTTGAATTCCAAAATATACCAATGCCAAATAATTCATGTTGGAAAGTCCCACATCCCGCATCGTCTACATATAAAATTTGATATGGTTTCATATACCTATTTGGGCCCTTCACCTAATAGCTCAAGCTTTTAGGGTAGAAAATTAACACGGTACTAGAGCATGTCATTTTTTGGTCTATTTTGATTTATGAGCCCATTTTGTTGTCCATGTGATAAGCCCGTTCTTCTCTTGTTAGGCCTACATGTGAGGGTGAGTGTTGGAAAGTCCCACATCCTACAACGTCTAACTATAAAATTTAATGAAATCATATACCTATTTAGGCCCTTCACCTAATAGCTTAGGCTTTCAGGGTGAAAACTTTTAACAATTCCCTCATCCCAAATTTGTCACCATAAACATAGATAAACTCCAATCTCTAACCTCTCCACATTCAAGACATATGCAACTCATTAATTCAAAATTGTAACTACATTTGGAAAAAATTTATAATTAAAAAAGAAAAAAAGATTATGTGAATTAGAATCAACAATCATTACAGTTCAGAGCTAAAAGTTTTCATCCTCCTTTTCTATGAAATAAATAAATTAAATGAGGCAAATAAGAGTTGAAATCACACACAACCCCCCCCCCCCCCAAAAAAAAACAAAAAAAACAAAAAAAACAAAAGAAAACAAAAACACATGCACAAAAAGGACACACTTGACAACCAAGTTAAAAATTTTAAAATTTTAAATAAATAAATAAAAAAGGAAGAAGGCTGCCAGATTAAATTACACGTGGGCGTGCAAAGATAAATTATGGCCTAGAGTCTACAGAACAAGAGCAAAGCAAAACTGGTAGCTTCTCTTGACAACGATTAAAAATCCTCAACAACAATAACAAGCCTTAAAACCTCAATCAAACACCCTTTTGAGCTTTTCCTTCATCCTTGTAATGCTCTCAACTAGAACTTAACATTCAACTATAGACAATTTCAATTTATGAGGGCGTAATAACAGCTTAAAGCACAAGGAAGTATTTTGGTGCAAAAATAACAAAATGATCAGGCCATTGACAATTAGGTATATGCTTTCCATGAATTGGATATTATTCAACAAAACCGAACAGAAATGAAAAGCACACCAAGAAATAAATAAAGCCATTTCTGCTGACACGTTCAGGTATTTAAATGCTGACATAAGTAAAATGCTATGTACACAAGTTTCTATGCCAAATGTGACACAAATGCAATATAAGCACACATAGTACAAAATTCGTTTAAGTTGACATATATCAGGTTCATGTCTGCTTTCCCAGTGAAGAACATTGAGGGTATGAGATAAATACCTGGTATCAACAGCATTTTGAAGAAATTTCTGTATTTCCTCAAGATCATTAGATGTTATGGCTGTTGCAAACTGAAAATATCCAGGTTCTTGCTCAAATGAGTTATAAAGATGCTGCACAAGGCCATAGCCAAGGTTCACCTATATTAGCATTTTCTGATGCAGACATGTTGTATAGAGTCTAAGCTCAATTAAAGAAATAAAACATAGTCTGTAAATATAATGATTCATAGTTCTGCAGGACAAATATTTTTAGGACCTGATGTTTTTAAGTTCTATATAAATCTGATGCTTTCTATATTAGAGAATGTCACACCTGGAGTAGATAAGTTTAGAAAAGGGAGCAACCTTTTGTATATAAGAAAGTCATTCAATTCCTCAGATTACATAAGAAAGGAAAATTAGCATTCGAAAATTAGCATTCCATTTTTGTAAAGTAGACAAAGGGGGCCAGTTACAGCATCAT
The DNA here is from genome assembly GCA_039720395.1 of Liquidambar formosana. Classification (NCBI taxonomy): domain Eukaryota; kingdom Viridiplantae; phylum Streptophyta; class Magnoliopsida; order Saxifragales; family Altingiaceae; genus Liquidambar; species Liquidambar formosana. The sequence continues at coordinate 30,863,917 of CM077827.1, read as the reverse complement.
TTTTTTTTTATAAGGTAAATATGTATTGATGAACAAAAAGGGCTTGGCCCATGTACATAAGCCATATACAAAGAGTAAGCACTAAACCCTAACAAGTTTGAATGAATCCACAAAATTTAAGAAAGAAAAATTACAAGTATTGGTATGACTAGAATACCACAAAAACAAAGACTTAAGTAGCGATGATTTAAGTTCAATGATAGACTTTTCTGCCCCATCAAAAGTTCTAGCATTCCTTTCCTTCCAAATACACCGCAAAATAGCATGCGGAGCCATATACCATATGACTTTGGCCTTTTTACCTCCTCCCTTAAACCACCAACCCACTAATAGGGCATAAATAGAGGATGGAAGCACCCAATGAACTCCAAACATATTAAACACAAGCATCCAAAGGCTTCTAGCCACATCACAATGCACAAAGAGATGATCTATCGACTCCGCATTTCGTTTACAAAGATTACATCTATTCGGCACATACCACCCCCTTCTTGCAAGATTATCCAAAGTCAAACACTTATCACTTCCCACTAGCCAACAAGAAAAGGTTACTTTAGTAGGAACCGAAGAAACCCATATGACTTTAGCCGGAGAAAAAGAATTCCCTAAAGGCCTTACACAATTATAATAAGATTTTACGGAGAATAACCCTTTAGAATCCTTACGCCAAACCAAGGAATCATTCTCGCCCACCAAAATCTTACTTTTGTAAATAACTTGAAAGAATACCAATGCTTCCTCCACTTCCCAATCATTAAAATGACGAATAAAAAGGACATTCCAATGATGAGCACCGACTTCCCCTTCCACTACCAAACACTCCGAAATCAATGCTTCTTTGTTAGAAGCAATAGAAAATAGAGTAGGGAATTCCACCATGAGAGGTACATTGGAACACCATACATCTTTCCAAAATTTCACCCTACTACCACCACCCACTTTAAAACCAATTTCTTTAACAAAATCACTAAAGCCTTGCATTATTGCTTTCCAAAGACCCACCCCATGCAAACCGTTCACTTCATTGGACCACCAACCCTCTCTAGATAAACCATATTTCCATAGAATAACATCCCTCCATAGACCTTGGACACCCCTTCCAAATCTCCATAGCCACTTTCCCATAAGAGCTTGGTTAGTGCATACAATGGACCTAACCCCTAATCCTCCCATATGTTTAGGAAGGCAAACGGTGCGCCACTCCACAAGATGAAATTTCCTTTCACCACCCATTCCATCCCATAAAAAATCCCTTTCTAGTATTTCGATCTTAGAAGCCACGGACTTGGGAATTTTATGAATGGACAAAAAACAAATGGGGATGGAAGATGATACACTATGAATAAGTGTCAACTTTCCGCCTTTAGAAAGATACCCTTTTTTCCAACTACCAAGTCTTTTTTCTATCTTCTCAATGACGGGATCCCAAACATTAGGGTCTTTGAAGCGAGCCCCCAAAGGAAGACCAAGGTATGATGTCGGTAAATTCCCCACTTGACAACTCAAAATAGTAGCTAGATTCTCCACATTGTCCACATCCCCCACCGAGAAAATATTGGTTTTACCAAGATTAACTCTAAGCCCTGACATGGCTTCAAAAGAGAGAAGAATGGCCCTCAAATTTAACATATGTTCCTCCTTCAATCCACAAAAGATCAAAGCGTCATCCGCAAAAAGTAAGTGTGAAACCTTGCCCAATCCAAACCGACCATCACCCACCTCAAAGCCTCCCAATAAATTGCCCTCCACGGCTTTAGAAATAAATTTGCTCAACACTTCCATTACCATGATAAATAAAAATGGAGAAAGAGGGTCCCCTTGACGTACCCCACTAGAACCTTGAAAAAAACCATAGGGAGAGCCATTTACCAAGATCGAAAAAGAAGGGGTAGATATACACCAAGCAATCCACTTACGCTATCTCACCCCAAAACCCATTTTACCAAGTAAGTAAATAAGAAAATTCCAATTGACGTGATCATATGCTTTCTCCAAGTCAATCTTTGCCAAAATACCCGGATTCCTGCTTTTTAGTCTAGAATCAACACATTCATTTACCACTAGAGCCGCATCAACTATTTGTCTCCCACTAATAAATGCAAATTGTGAAGGAGAAATGATATTCCCAATAACTTTAGAAAGTCTCAAAGCCAACACCTTAGCAAGAATTTTGTACACACTACCAATTAAAGCAATGGTCCGAAAATCACGCACATCTACCACTTCCCCCTTCTTAGGAATAAGAGCAATAAAAGTGGCATTGAGGCTATTTTCAATCTTTGCTATAGAGAAAAATTCCTCAAAAACTTTCATCAAATTGTCTTTGATAACCCTCCAACACTTTTGGAAGAAAGCAATAGTAAAACCATCTGGACCAGGTGCTTTATCTCCACATAAAGAATTAAGTGCTTCCAAAATTTCCTTTTCATCAAAATCCTTTTCCAACTCGTTTGCCTCCTGCAACCCAATAGAATTAAAAAGCATATCATCGGTGAGAGGTCTCCAATCCTCCTCCTCATAAAAAAGATTCTTATAAGAATCAACAATTTCTTTAGAAAAAATCTCCTCATCATCCTCAAGTGATCCATTCACCATCAACTAATTGTAATAATTAAGAGTTTTTGGCAGTTCCTTTGTTAGTAATTGCGTCAGATTGGAGGGTTATTTGTGGAATTTAGTATAGATTTTGTTGTCTTGTTTCTATCATTGAGCAGGATGGAAAAACTAATTGTAATAATTAAGAGTTTTTGGCAGTTCCTTTGTTAGTAATTGCGTCAGATTGGAGGGTTATTTGTGGAATGTAGTATAGATTTTGTTGCCTTGTTTCTGTTCTTTCTTTTCTTGTAGGACTCTCTCGTCCTCCAGTGTAACTTTTTTCTTCTTCAACATAATTTTCCCTTGCTGATCAGGAAAAAAATAAAAATAAAAATAAAAATACTATAAAGATGGGCAGTTTGGTATCTGACCTTTGTTAGACCATGAAAAGAACACTAGTTAGTAAGTGGTTATGGTGGTTCAGGCGGCTACAGTGAACACTAAGTATGAGACCCAACAGAAGTGATAAGCTTCAATTCAATTTGGGGGATCAAAGTTAGGGCAGCTGACATGGTAAGATTTTGGGAGGTTATCTGTTATGGACCTAACACTTTCTCATCAGTTTCCAAATGTGTATGGGGTGGATGCCAGATGTGGTGGCAAGTTGGGTGCCCCACAAATGCTCGGCATGTCTCAAATATGTGCTCCCAGGCATGTTCTGCACCCAATCACTGCTCCTAGTTGGGTGCCCCACAAATGCTCGGCATGTCTCAAATATGTGCTCCAAGGCATGTTCTGCACCCAACCACTGCTCCCTGGAAGGTCACTTGTCACTTAAAATCAAGAGATGAACATCACAAGTTTTTTAGGACATTGACCATGGTGGCCCACCTGCCCAAGGCAGAAGATTAATGCATTCTGAAAGCTTTAAGGCCACTGACCTTGAAGACACCACAATAAGGAGCACTACAGGAGTGCAAACTGAATTCAAATGCCTCCCTAGTCAGACATGGCCCAGCGAGCCCATGCAAACTTAGTGCTTGCTACTGGCAGATCATAACTTTGATGCAGATCATTGGAATGATTCAAAAGCCTCAACTTGGTCGCTGCAGTAAAGGCTAACTTAGGCAGCAAAACAAATCTACCCCATTAGGGACACTGCCCTGCCCCTTCAACCCTTCAGTAATAGCCCTTGCTAACATTTTCTGACTATGCACCTAGGTCTACGCAAGCTAACAGCCTACAATGGCACTCATTCTGCCTCTCACAAACACACACACACAGGCAGACTGTGATATGTGGGTCACTTCTCCCTATTGACAATTGGTGTATCAGAGCTTAATGAACACAACACCCGTGCCAAGATTTTGAGGAGTTTCCATGTCCGACACCATGTTCATTTCAGAATGCAACACTCATCTTAGGGTCTACAAATCACAGCAGACATGTTGCTCTACTCTCCCCTCAAGCTCTGATGCCTCCACTGTACCAACTGTAATTTTGTTTGGTACAACACTTCTCCACACAGCAGATAATTTACCTTGTCCTTGAGTGCCAACCACTGTTATGGACTGCCATCAAAAAAAATAAAAGGAACACCATTGGCATTACTTTGCTTTCCATAAAAAACACTCAGAATTAAAACTTTGGAGAGCTTTTGTTCTAAGAGTAATGCCAATAACATTGCCTTGACAAACTAACCATATCAGTAAGGGCAACACGAAGTTCGAAATGTTACACTTGCAAGGGTTATATAATCGAATAGCTACTCAATCTGTTCAAATGCCCACTAGAAAGATAATGGCTCCACAAGCTATCCCTTGTGTAATAGTAGCATTTTCAACTTAAAAAAGGAATAGTGTCAACAAGCAAGCTGCAACTAGACACTCTATTGAACCTTGTACGTCTGATAATCTTACTGCATTTTTCAGACAATACATGGTAATTTAAAGAATTATTAGTACCATAACATTTTGAGCCATAAATTAATAACCAATTGGATATGAGGATCCTGCATCACATACCAAACCTTGAATGATAAAATTTGTATAGTGCATACGTTTATAACCCTCATAAAACACCAATTGTTGTGATGAAAGTGTAGAATAAATGCAGAGAAAGCTGCAAAGCCAATTGAGCAACAATGTCTTAGCCATACCTCTCTACGAACTTTAAGTTCCTCCTGAATAAGTTGTTGGCCATTAAGATACAACATATCAAAAGCAAATATGCAAACATCAACCTTGATATCACTCAGGACCACATTTTTGCGAGCACGAGTACTGAGGACCTGCCATAAAATATCCATTGTAAAGATAGCTTCTATAACATAGAACTAAATAAATTAAAAATAACCTACAACATAATTACAAGAATATTTTTGCCTCTGGAGAAAGAGAAAAGGATAAAATTATGTGTAGCCGACCCTGTACAAATGTACAATTAAGGAACTCAAAGCAAGGAGAATAAAGAATATTGTATGGTACCTAATCTCTAAAAATCCAAACCACAACAAATATTTGAGGTTCTGAAACTGAACTATACACAAAGAATAACTTATAACCAACAATAATCATAGAAAATTTTTATATATTGATTATCGACAATAATGATACATGCACAGATTTGGAAGTATCATATGGTTAAACGTGACCCACTGCCTCATATAATGATTCTAGGGGGGGTGGGGAGAACACTTGGACAGAAATGGATACCCCACCCGCAGCTCTACAGCTACTCTCCCACTAATGAAACTACAACATTACCCATAAATGGTCCAGTAGTCTACAAATGACATAACTAGTTTCCCCATTGAGTATGCAATCTCACCTCCTTCTAAAATAGGTCATAGAATAAAGGAAAATAGCTATATAACATATACATATATATCTACATATATACACAGAGAGAGAGGAAGGGAGAGACAGAGGAGAGAGGGCATCACAATGACACATAAATTCCCCCCCCCCCCCCCCATCAACTTTATGCAATAAACCAAAATTTTCCATCCTAGTACGGAAAAAGATTAGTCTCAGAAGAGGGAATCCAAATTGGAAACCCAATTAATCATGTTGATCTTTACTATACTACTATGAACCGGACCAAGTGGTCCTAGGGCCTCTTGCCAAGCAAGAGGTCTTGGGTTCAACTCTCACCACTCCCCCTCAAGGCCACATCCATGGACTTTGTCTTGTAATTGCATGGTGTATGTGGGACAGGGTGACTGCATGTGCCCAAGGGGATTAGTTGGGTGCAAAGCATCTGGAACCACCTGATATAAAAAAAAAAAAATTATTCTACTATGGATCCCATTTAGTTTATCAAGTGTAAAAATCAAATTGTTGGCTAGATTTTGCAGTGTCCCCAAAAGGCTTCCAATGGGAGATATTAAAATTGTAAGGACACTAAAAATATGAGATGCCATTATCAACCTCAACTTTGGTGAAGAACAATATAATTTAGGTATGGAGAAGAGCAATGGACAGGATTTGAAAAATACATGTTGATAGTACAGTGTTATATAGCCTGTTATCCCTTTGCCGAAATACAGTCCCACAATGCAGAGAGATATACCAGGTGTCTGTTATTTCACCCCTGATTTGGGATAGTACAACCCACAAACACTACCGGTAGTGTTGACAGAGATGCTGCTGTTAGAAGTAGTTGCTTGGTTAGTTTCTCTCCCTTATTATTTTGTAGTAAGCTGAAGGGTATTTATGTCGTTGTACACATGTTAGTATAAATAATAAAACACAAGGGGGTTGAGGTTTTTTTGGTAGCTCCTTTTTTGTCCCTTGGAGCTTTGGTCTTTTTCTCTTGTATATGTCTCATGTACGAGGGTTCAAACCCTTTTTACTTGATAAATATCCTTACCTTTTCAAAAAAATAATAATAAAACATAAGGGAGGGAACCCTAATTCTCCTCTCTTTTATTCTTTCTTTCTCTCTTCTTCTCCTCTTTATTTCTTGATTTAAAATCAACAATCAAAGAAAATCATTGATCCATCAAGTCCATGGCACAAGAGAAGGTACTAGAAAACCCTCGTTGACATAAGCTGCACAGACGTTGACATCAGCAAGGGTGGATGAGTATACCAACTGAATCGTCTCTTTGTAGAAGACCTCACCAGAAGATTTGTAGAAGACCCCATCCTTCATGGGAGGTCGGAAATGTTTTCTATTATAACCAAAGAGGCAAAGAGGAAAGAGATGAGAGTCAAGAATCCTCCTTGAAAAACAGAATCTCCCCCAAATTCAATGTGCCTCACCTGATTCTAGGGAAAACATTCTTCTTGGAAAGTTCTCCCAGTCAAAAGGAGATCCTCCCCAAAGAAAAGGTGATAACTTTTTGAATTTTAAATTCCTGCCTCACCAAGAAGAGTTGCCAGACGCCAATAGAATAATAATGATTAGGTAGCAATCTTGCTACCAAACACTTTGGTACCAACCAACTGTATTGCCAAATGGGCAGCAAGTAAATTTTTAAAATTTTAATTTTAATTTGCTATGTTGTCATGCTTAGGTGGCTATCCTAGACTGGGCTTTTGAAAAAATTTGGTGACAATATTGTTACCTCAACAGTGCTCACAATATAACCATGCAAAGTGAGAGCTACACTTTTTTACCCTTTCTCTTAGCCTCTTCCTTTTACCTACCTTATAATTTGCTTGAAATTGTGGAGGATGCCCCTCCAAAAGGCCCTGTACCTCCAAACTACCCTCTACCCTCTTTTAGGAGACATCAATGAAAAGGCAAGTTTTTTCTTTGTTTGGTTCTTTTCTTTTCTCCCACTTACTAGCAGGTCGTCTCTAATTAGAGATGTGATTAACAGTCCAAATCCGATCAGATCAAGAATACATCCCCACAATCAAACAATCAACTCCATGGTCTCTCAATCACAAATCACCAGGCTTTATTGGGAGATCGGGCCAATATTGACCGATCAAAGGCTCAAAACCCATACCAATAACAATTATCGCGATATTTTTTGGTCTTTCTTATATATATAAACTCTCAGCATATTTTCAAAATAATAGGCCAAGTAATATTGGATAAAGAAACGCATGCTAAAAAAGAATAAGAATGAGAGTAAGAACGAACTGTGCTTCTGATTAAAATTAGATCCTAAGATTGAAGTATTGAACCTATACAAAATGAAACCACTTACTGTGAAAATAAATTACCTGGAAGGGCAGGATTTTTCCCTTTTCACGGTCATAAGCAACAAGTTCACAATCCAAAACGAATGATGTTACAGAAGGCTTCTTTAATCTGCATTCTGACGGTAAATGTTACAACTTACAAACGATATGTTGACACAATTATTTCGCATCACTTTGATCATCAAATCAAACCTCTAGTGTACAATATCAGCACACAAACAATCAAAGATGATTAATATAAGTCCTGAAAATGTAAATTAACAAACAAGCAGTTCATATAAAGCTTTATGCAGGTTGAATATGATAGGAAGAGGTTGAAATGTAAATGGACAAACTTCAAGCCTAGAGATGCATTATTCACTCCAAACTTTATTCATAATTATGTTCAAACATAGCATAAACCTTCCCAGCAACAATGCAAAGAATCAGATAAAAATATTCAACGGGTGTTCAGTGTGAAGAACAAAGAACACATATAGCATAAAAAAAAGAAATAGATCAACATTATAACGTAAATGCAGATATTTTGCTCATACAAAACCAAACAAAATGCCCAGGTAAGACATTAACAAGAGAAGTTACAGAATTAGGAAGACAAAACTATGAAGCTGTTGCCCTAAAGGAAGAACTAAAAATGACAATAACAGAAAGGAGGCAGACATTACAAACATGGCAACATGTAACTATAGTTAAGCTCCAATGTAACTCATAATACCCCTAAATTATCTTTATCTGATTCAAATTAACCGTCCAAGAGAACACATAGTAATGAAAGCCAAAATATAGACAAATCAGATTTAGCATCATGTCATGTTAATCTGAGTCAAAAGAAAAAATGCTAGTCCCTAATTTTGTTTACAGTGAGTCAGTGACTCATTCAAGTAGTGTTCAACTCCAAAGACGGTTTGAAGTATCAGCCAACAGTCACATGTGTCACCCAATATGTATGAAAATCAAACAGGGTCAGATCCGAATTTGTAGTCCAACACATACAAATCAATCAAGAAGCAATATCTCAAGGGTACTGACATATCAAGATACATATCTACAATACCATTACATATCAGCCAATATATGACTAATTCGTAGCATGAAAAAAAAAATACACAGCAGAACCTTAAATAATTGCACTCAACAATCAAAAGTAAATCTTTACACACACACCCCCCCCCCCCCCCAAAAAAAAAAAACAAAAAACAAAAAACCAAACCAAACCAAAACAAAAAATACCACCAAAAAAGAAAACAATAATAGAATTCTTTGAAAGAATGAAAAATCAAATCTGCCACTATGATTTTCCGTTACCTTGATTGATCATTTATGATAATTGAATGATTTTATGCTGGGAAATGAAACTTTAGCTGGTAAAGGGAAAGATAACGTTTGTGGTTTTTCATATTAGATATTAACACTTATGTAAGTATGTCTCTTTATTGTCCCCAAAATTATGATGTGCTCCAATCAATTACTAGATTGTAAATTTTCAATGATAAAACATACGCATATACAAGCTGTATCATATCCACCAGGTCTAAAAACATTAGGTTACATTGATCTTTATAGAGTGTTTGGGAAGTTATTAAAATAAAATATCTGCTCTCCATAACTGTATATATAACATGTTTTCCTATTGAATGTTCATTCAACTACTGACACTCCAAAAATGTGAAAAATGAAAATAAAATAGGGAAGATACAAATCCCCCTCTGGTTTGAAGAGAATAGAACTCAAGTCTCTGACACCTTTCCAAGAATTAAAAATAAAATAAAATAAAAGGTTTTTGCAGCTTTATTCAAACCCCAAAAATAAAAATTAAGGAAGAATATTTAACTACAAAGTGATACCAGAGAACATCTCCATATCCCCATTTTGTGTTCAACATGCTAAAAGACTTTTCCTATGCCATCAGACACCACCTTATTAAACAGGACGCAAGTACTTCCAATTAACAACTCTTACGCATTATTTGACTGCCAACAGGCCCAATACCCCTTCAAAAATCAGCATCAATATATAACATAGAACTATGAAAAAAGGAATACATGATGATGAAATGTTAGAACAAAAAACTTCACAAACCGCATTAAAACTCAAAAACTAACCACCGGTTCTCTTTTACACATGAATCTCCCCTCTATAAAGAAAAGCAAAATATATATGTGCACATGACTCTCCCCTCTCTAAAGAAAAGCAAAATATATATGTGTGTGTGTGTGTGTGCGCGCGCCGCACATGAATCTCCCCTCTCTAAAGGAAAAGCAAAATATATATGTGTGTGTGTGTGTGTGTGTGCGCACATGAATCTCCCCTCTCTAAAGAAAAGCAAAATATATGTGTGTGTGTGTGTGTGTGTGTGTGTGGTGTGTGTGTGTGTGTGCGCACACATGAATCTCCCTCCTCTAAAGAAAAGCAAAATATATATATGTGTGTGTGTGTGTGTGTGCACATGAATCTCCCTCTCTAAAGAAAAGCAAAATATATGTGTGTGTGTGTGTGCGCGCACATGAATCTCCCCTCTCTAAAGAAAAGCAAAATATATGTGTGTGTGTGTGTGTGTGTGTGTGTGTGTGTGTGTGTGCAACCCACTCAAATAGTTTCTACTCCATGCTCATGTTTATACTCTGGTATATTATGAATCTTAAATTCATAAGAGTATCAAACAAACAATCAATATATTAGAGGAGGAAACATTGATCTTAAAACAAGTCTACCTTGAAACTGCAATGACGACATCAGGAAACTTTCCAGTATTCCGTTCAGCATTTCGACTGTATATCTCAACTGATCCACCCTTCATGTAATGTATCTGTGTTGAATGGCACATAATACATATCACAACAGCAATAACAAAATATCAGAAGTGGTTTTACAAGGTGGTATTACCTGAGCACCGTTCTCCATCATACTTATATTCACATGTGAATTCCATATCCTGAAATTTATCTATGATCTCCGACACCCCCTTAGTTGGTTTTGCTAGCATAGGTCCAACTGGAACACCCAATGTAAAGCTACATGTTTTTGTAAGATTCCAGACACCGCCGCTAAGAAGAGCAGGGACTATTTTTATCATAAACAGGAAGTACAGAATACACTTGTTTGACAATCTTCGCAGCCTGAAAAATACAATTATATAATGCTTATTAAAAGAGAATATTCAAATGCAATGCACATCCAGGAAAATTCATATCCTGGCAAATTCAACCTAGTAACTAAATTTCAACATTCTTTAGAATGATCTAACATGTAAAGCACATAATGGCTATGAGTCTTTATTATATTAAGAAGTACAATAGAGCAAACTAAATAAACTCATAACCAAGCTACATTTTGTTTTGCCAGCAGTTGCAAGTCAGATAATCAGATTATCACAATATATATATACACACATATAAACTCAAAATTACCTAACCCTTGACACACATGCAAGATCATAACACAATAGCAGAAAAGTGATTTTTCACCAGTTAACATTCATACGGGAAACATGCAAATGAGCTGCACATTAGACAAACTCAACTTATATGCACGATTCAAAGCTCAATCAAGTCATCCTGTTCGTATCTGAGAATGAAAAGCATAAATTTTTTTTTCTTTAGTGGGTAAAGGAAAAAATTTCATAAACCCATAAGTAAGGGTGCAAACCAGCCAGCTTTGCCTGGCCTCTGATTTCAAGATAAACTCAAGATCCTCACAAGCCTCATATGGTGAGCTCAGGCTTGACACTGAAGATTAAATTGGCAAAAATTTGGACTAGTATATTAATAACTAACTTTGGTGTGCAATCAAGATCTTTTTTAAATGTTGTTGACTGAAATGTAAAAAGTCCCCTTCACTACTTTGGTTATTACTTATTAGAAAAAAAATAGACGAGTTACCAAGATGATTGCTAATTAAAAATGAATACAATAGAAAAGCAGATGAGCCCAAGGTGACCTCTTAGCTGGAATTGGTGATTTTAGAATGAGGATATTAGCCAAAAGGGATTGTTACAATGAAGCATGGATACGAATATGATGCGATACGGATACGTCGATTTGGCAATTCTTAAAAAATGTGGGATACAATACAACAGGGATACATTAATAAATAAATATATTAATATTAATATATGGTCTAAAACATCAATAATAAACATAAAAAAAGTTTGAGACATCTACAAAATCAATTAATATGCAAGAATAGATATACAAAGAACACATCCATAAGACATCAACCATGTTCATCATTCATAGAAAAAAAAAAACTAGAATGATATTAACATTACAAAATAACCATTTAGCGCTATTACTCTGCAATGGTTGCCCTAAGAGAGAAATAGTGGAAAGAGAACTAAGATTAGAGAACTAAAATGGGTTTATTGTTTCAATCAAAGTATGGGGTATTATGTATTTTTAAATAAAACCCGTTTATTTAAAAAATAAATAATTACAAACTAACCCAAAAGGAATCCCAAACATATCCAAGGTGTATCTGAGAAGTATTTGGGGTGTATCCGATGACGTGGCAATGTGTGTTATTGTTCCGATACATATGAAGAGTATCAGATACGTATCAAAGAGTATCCTAGGTGTATCACATCCAATAAAATACAGATATGATACGAATTCATTGGGAGTATCTGTGCTTCATAGGATTGTTAGTATAACCCCAAAAAATGGCATTATCTATCTAATAACAGCATTCTTTCACCTTCTCATGGAAACAACTAGAGGGAAAATTTTGTTTCTAGGAGAAAAGAATCTTTCACAAAAAGGAAGGGGGGGGGGGGAGGAAAATTAAAGGCTATCTAACAAAAACAGACACAAAAAGCTATCCAAATTATAATGTTTGCAGATGATATTTAGTAACTTTTACTCAAGATTTTGCTTTTGCTTCAAAACGGTGCTACCAAACCAAGACCTAAAAATGCAAACTATCATTACTATGAAAAGCCATTTCATATGGCCCCCTCTCTAACAACTTGGGTTTTTAGAAATTTAGTTAGTTAGCATGATATAAGAGCAAGAGATTTGGTGCTGCCCCTTTATTCTCCCACAGAATTCTCTTCCCGTACAGGAGATTGGGGTGTGAAAAGCCCTTTGATAGTTTGATATGCATTTTCTCCCCTCTCTAACATGCTCGGGCTTTTAGATGAGTGGTTAGTTAACAACTACCATTATTGTTCCTCAGTATTCAAAGCCATAACTGGTAAATCACTTGTATTTGAATAAACAATATTCACTCTGCTCCTGACTCCATTATCACTTCATACACCAATATATAGGCATTACTACGCATTAAGATTCCAACCCCTAATCAAACAAGCAGGCATCCTTCCACACAGTAATGTGTTCAAAACAATGACTCCAATTGCAAGAATTTTAAGCATGTATCAGTATGATTATAAAGTGATAGCGACCAAATTTACAACATTAAAACCAGCTTAGAAATGGAATAAACAATTGGAAACCTCCAAAGCATTCGCACAACAGGATTCAAAAGGAGGCTAACGCAAGTTCTAGAAGATTACTCATGACATGAGTTATGAATAAATGGCAAAATTCATATGATCTAAAGAACATCAATCACCTCTTCTACAGGGGACTGAATGTGTTGAGGTGGTGTTGAATGTTTTTCAGCATACACAGCAGCTTGTCCTAGAGCGGCTAAGAGAGTTTGCTCCGAAAAACGAATCCGCAACTTTGTCTGCAGGAAGACTTCAAAGTTTACTATAACAAACCGAACAAATTAGCATATAAAACAATGTCCAAATTATAACCTGAAGTAACCGAATTAATATTGAGGTTCACCATCAGTGGCTGCAACAAGAAGTGACTTTTATATGGTTCTTTTTCTTCTCTTGACTATCCTTCCAGATGCCTATCATGATTCAAACAGAAACAAAAGCATGTTAATCATATAATTAAACCACTAGTCCAACATAAACAAATTTTAATATAAGTAACAAGGCTCTGTTTCTCCTTCTCCAACCCAAAATGACCAATTACACTGCATCTAGCCTAACTAAAAAGTAGTGCATCTACAAATCTCATCTCCATAGAGACTGGGGACTCTAACCTAATAATATTTATCTAGAATATAAGACCATTAGGCAAGAAGACCCTCAAAAGTCTCAAAGTTGGGGAGTGGGTTGAGAAAAATTATTAATAGAAAGCAGCGTTTTACACAAACAAGGAACCAAATTGGGGCAAGTGTTGATGGCATAGTGGTAGTGGTGGAGGTGGGGGCGATGGCAGCAATAGTGATGGTGGTTGTGGTGAGGTGTTGGCTGTGGCACTAATAGCAACGTGACAATGGCAACATGTGGTGTTGGCATTGATGGAGTCACTGAGTAAAGCAGATGTGATGATTTTGGTTTTATACATAAGAAAAGTGAAATACATTTGACGAAAAAGTACACAAATCTGGTTTTTAAGTTAAGATAAGATAAAACATTGCACCTTGGCAATGAGCCGAAATGTATCGAAAACCTTGGCAACAGTTAATGCATCAGGTTTGCGCATCATAGTTTGCGATGAAACGACTTGCTTTGCAACAAGGCCCAAGTCCCCCAATGCCTACCATCAAAAACACAAATTAAATCCAGCGTTACTTAAAATATCAATCAAAGTAAATGAAAAAAATAAGACAAAACCACATGAGAATTACCTTGTATTGCTTCTTAATATGCACTTCTTTCCCTCCACAAGCTTCCGCAAGTGCCTTAATAATGGAAGCATCCCCAATTCCAAGCTCAACCCCCTCATGCGCCGGAGCAACCTTTTTCGCCAAAAGATAAACAACCGCAACCAAATCATCCGGAGTCGTCCTTATCACAGTCCTCAACATATTGCACACGATATCCGTAATCAAAATGCGACCCGTCTTGCGAAATCATATCGAACGCCAAACAAAGAAACAAAAAGGGAACCCGCTCGCCGTCCTTCCAACATGCCACTGATCCCGGGTCGAAATCCGCCGGCTTCTTCTTCAACTGACCAACCTTACTCTTCAATTGAGACATCCTCTCCTCAACCGGCATCGCACGGGGCTTCTTCGCCACGGAGGCCTCCTCCGGCGGCATCAAGTTGTGATTTTTAAAATTATTATCATCCTCCTTTTAGCTTCGCTCGATTCTAGGGTCTTCTGGGTCGGCGTGGAATTGGGGTTTGAGGAATTGTTATCGTCCTGTTGACCCTTTATAGATTCGCTCGATTCTAAGGTCATCTTGGTTGGCGTCGCATTGGGGTTTTGGGGATTGTTAGGGTTTTGTTGGCCGCATTTGGGTTCATTGAGTCTAGGGTTGGTTTGGATTGGTTTGGTTCTGGGGTTTTGCGTTTCTTGGGGAAGGAGCTTGGGGTTTATTCTTGGAGGCGGCGCGGGCACCGGCCATTAAGGCGTCGAAGGCTGAGGGGCGGGAGGACATGGTGCATTTAGGGTTTAAGGAGGAGAAGAGGAATTTGAGAGAGAGGGGTTTTGGAGGAGAGAGAATCTTGAGGTGATGAGAGAGTGAGTGACCGAGACAATGGCAAAAACGGAGTGAGAACATGAACTGGGGGGAGAGAGAGAGAGGGTTGGTTTGGAGGGCTAGTGAGGAAGATGGGTGAGAATTTGGCGGGAAGAGTGGGGTTTTGGTCTGTCCTCCTCCGTTCTGGAGGGGTTTTGGTCTTATACTGTAGCTTTTTCCATGAAGAGTTGCGATGGCCGGAATCTTACCAATTACAGAATGCCACGTGGTATGGGGAGTGCTGAGTTACTGACTGTGATTTTTGGAGGATGGTGTAACGTGCGATGCAAGACTTGCTCTTCGGGGCATCTCCACTGGGCTGCAATTTGAACGGGTTGAGATCTTACCCAACCGGTGAATGAAAAGCTTTTGGCTGAATTTGGGTTGAGGGAATAGAAGGGAATGGGAATGAGAATATATATTCCATCTTAATGTTTGATAAGGGGTGAGAATTGAATGAAAAAGTATAAATAAGACCTATTTTTAATGATTTTTATTCATTGAAATGTGAAAATAGCCATTCATTTTGATTTGAAAATGAATGACTGTTCCCTCATTAGAGGAACTAGACCCCCATAAAAGAATAACCATTCCATTATCTTCTACAACCAAATACTCACCATTTTTTTTAGAATGAAATTACCATTCCATTCCCTCATAACAAACATAGCTAAGTTATGCAGAGTAGTATACATTGAATTGGGCTTAAGTTGGAAAATCCCAACCGATTTTTACTTGGGTTAGATTTGGGTAGAGGAGTTGGGCAGTTTGAACCTGACTTTTTAATATTTAATTTTTTAAAATATATTATAATAATATTTTAACATGGTTGTTTATGCATTTAGTTATCTTATATATATATATTAGTGTTTTGAACTCTCGCATTGTTTAATTATTTTAATGTTTTCATTTTCAATCCTTTTATGGTGAAAATTTTATTTTGAAATTTCACATAAAGTTTATATTAATCAATAC